>JAOVYX010020968.1:0-45453 GCA_035668315.1 Drosera spatulata | reverse complement strand
GTCTGAGGAACCTAGTTAGCAGACTACAAGTTTCACTCTTCTTGTGTAAGAAAATTACCCAAGTATATCTCGAGTAACTGTCTACAATTACTAATGTATATCTCTTCCTATTCAAGCTCTCTACTTCTACTGGTCCGAACAGGTCCATGTGCAGTAGTTCAAGAACTCTTATGATTTCTGTTTGATTCACAGGTTTGAAACTTGTCCTAGTCTGCTTTCGTTCTTGACAAGGTCTGCATAGTTTATTCTTCTTGAACTTAATTTGAGGAAGACCTCTTACTAAGTTGGATGAGGATAATTTTGCCATTGTTTTGATGTTTAGATGTGCTAACCTTTTATGTCATAGCCAATTTACATCATCTGCATCCTTAGTGTAAAAGCAAGTGACTTGTGCAGATTGTGATAAGTTGAAGTTTACTGTATAGATGTTTCCTGATCTATGACCTATCAGTTTGACTTCCTTGGACTCTTTATCTATGACTCTACACATGTCATTAGTAAAAGCCACTTCGTAATTCTTATTACACAGTTGGCTAATAGAAAGTAAATTATGTTCAAGCCCTTTAATATAAGCAACATTCCTAAAGATTAAGGAACCTGTACCGGGGGTTCCATAACCTTTAGTTTTACCTGCTTTGCCGCCACAAAATATGACCAGAGGACCATTTTCTTTTCTGTAATCCTGTTCCCCGTCATGTGCCCTCAGCAACCACTATCCAGATATCATGCTTGAACCTGTATTTTCCGCAATTACATGTGCAGCATTTGTACATGGTACCCATGAACATGGGTCCTCATTTGTTAGTCTTAAGTGTCCGCACCCGAATAGGTTTCTTGTGTGGTACCCAACATTGAGAGGCTTTGTGGTCGGGCTTGCCACAACTGTAGCAGTAGACCTTTGGTTTATCCTTAGGTCGTCTGCTTGGATATTGCCATCCACTCTGTTGCATACTGCACATGCAGCAGTGTTGTCTGTGTGGTCCCTTTGGTATACAGAGAGAACCCGTATTCTATACAGAGTAATTTGGTGTAAATTGAGATTTTCCAAATCTCCTGTCAGTTAGATAATGAGTTATATACTCATTTTTTTTTTTTTTTTGACAATATGCGCGTGAGAGGGTTTCTTATCTTTTGAAGTAGAGGGGTTCCTCTTCTGCACTGTCTTTGCAGTAGAGGGATTCCTCTTCTGCACAGTCTTTGCAGACGAGTCAACCTTTACAGGTTGTGCAGTAGAGGCCTCACTGGTCTGCATCCTGATTGCAGACGTTTTACCCTTCTGTGAGACTTTAACAGAGACATTTTTTGTCTCTTTAATGCTGGCTGTAGACGAGTTTGACTCATGTAAGTGAACCTTTTTACTGAGCCAACTTTTGTATCCAAGCCCAGACCTATCCCATGGATATTGTCTTGTGATCAGTGCTTTTTACAGATCCAGAGACTTACCATTCCACGCATCTACTTGGGCTTGAAGCTCAGCATTTTTCTTTGTGAGTGTGCCCATCATTTCATAGTTTCTTCTACAGCCCACAGTTGATCACCCCGGCCATGAGACACAGTTGAACATTTAAGATCGTTTCTTCTTCATCTGAGTGTGTGTCACTCCAAGTCTTTGCAGCATAGGCTTTTGCCTTTTCCTTCTTGTTGAAGGTTCCTTTTAGGTCCTTGTTCTTCTTGTGTGCAGACGAGTCCTGTGGCGGTCGTCTATACTATGCAGCAAAGTGCCCTAATTTGCCATAGTTGTAGCAGACATCTCTATCTGCTTCTTTAGTTTTGCTGGCACTTAGTTTCTTCATATTCTTCTTCTTGAAGAGCTTTCTGAATTTCCTTCCCATGAGTGCTAGCTCTTCAGTCATGCTTTTATCGCTCGTAGACGAGGTGCTGCAACTCTCCTCGTCTGCCATAGTCTTTAGAATCCTCTCCTGAGCTTTGAACGCCAGTGTCTTTTTTCTGGCTTCATCTATCTGTTTCTTGTACTCCACCTCCAGATTGTAGGTGTGCAGAACGCCAAAGAGTTGTGCCAATGACATCTTGGCAAGGTCTCTCGACTCTCCAATGGCGGTTGTCTTCGTCCCCCAGGCCTTCCCGAGAGATCTCATGAACTTAAGATTTACCTTCTTGTTATCGAAGTTTTTTCCTAAACTTTTGAGCATATTGATGAGAACATTAAACCTTTCATAAAAGCTTGTAAGGTTCTCATCTGCTCTCATCGAGACCCAATCGTACTGCTGCATGAGGACATCCTTCTTATTTTCGTGAATCTCGTTTGTGCCCTCATTTCTCAGCAGTAGTGCTTCCCATGCTTCCTTAGCTGTGTTGGTGTGGACAACGTTGTCGAATATATCGTCGTCCAGAGCCTTGTATATCTGATTCTTGGCTCTTCTATCTACCAACACCAGATCCTAGTCGTCTCTCGTCCACAGAGACTTAGGCTTGTCAACTTCTCTGGTGACATCCATTGGATCTGGCATTCTTGGAACATAAGGTCCATTGTGATAATATCATACATTCTTTCATCAATGGAATCCAGATGAGCCAGCATTCTAAGTTTCCAATGGTTGAATTTATCGAAGGAGCCGGAAGGTGGCTCTCCACTATTTGGACACTTTGGTAGCTTTGAGGAGCCATGATTGAATCTTCACAATAATAAACTGTTAGTAACTTCTTTGCAGACTGATATAAAAAGATGTGACCTTTTCTTTCCAATAACTGTTAAGTCTGGAAAGATACGCTCTGATACCAATCGAAAGTCCCAGAAATAACCTAGAGCGGGGAAGGGGGAGGGGGTGAATAGGTTATCTCAAAAATTCTCCAAACAGTGCAGTGAAGCTATGTCTCCCAAACACTGCCTGAGTCTACTGCAGTAATGCGGAAATTCTGCAGTTCAGACTTTAGCTTTGTGAAGCTTGTCTCTTTGGTTTTAAAGTTCTTCACTAACAGTTATAGGAGTGATAATCAGTGTAGAAAAGTAAATGACACAGGATTTTTATACTGGTTCAGACATCTGCTATCAACAAGTAACATAAGTTTAGTCCAGTCTTCCCTTGTTGACCAGTGTAGTCGAGCCAAGAGGAGGTTCACTAGTTCTTGTTTGTGGCTTACAAGATAACCCCTTTACAACAAGATCTTACTTGCTAAAGGATGAAGAACCTAAATCTTGCAGTGCTCTGCTGCAATTGTTATTCTTCACTTGCAGACTAGTAGACCTTTTTCATATATCCTGAATCTTCAATTCAACTCACGCACAACGAGTTTTCAAGGCTTTTCTTCTTTTGAAAGCTCTCAAATGATGTTCAACTTTTCTCAGACTCGTCACATGTGCTCTACGCTGTGAGTCCACTTTTATAGGCTCAGGAAACCAGAACCCATGACTGTACTATCTGATAATGATAGCTTTATCCTCTACTGCAGTAGACTGACTTGGCTTTGTCTTTTCTAATCCAGTACACATCACCTTTGTCTCATCTTCTCGTTTTGATCCCTTCCTTGTTCCTTTTTATTCCAGCACAACTCATACTGCACCCAGCCTCATGCACCAGGTCTTCTGCATGCCTCTACTGCAATGCCTATGCTGCACAACCTCTGCTGTAACTCTGTTGCAGCCTCTGCTGCAGCCCTGTTGTCAGCCTCTGCTGCATCTCGGCTACATGAGCTCTGCTGCACAGTTTTCATATCCAGCCTTTTTGCAACTTCACTTGCACCAAGTACTGTAGCCAGTCTACTGAAACTCAGCTCCCACTCAACAGCTTTCAGACCTCATCTGCTCAGCCTGATAGTGTAGCTTCGTCTGCACCCAACACTGTACTCAGTCCTCTGCAATTCAGCTTGCATACTTGCACTGCAATATGGCTCACTTCTCTTTGCTATTGGAACTGGCCTTGAACACAAGAAGGATCCTAGATCATGAGAACACTGGGACCTTTTGCTATTGTATGTGATTGATCTTTGGCATATAAATTTTAGTCCCTCTAGTAGTCTGCATCACTTAGGTCGTCCGCACTCTACTGCACATCTGTGCCCTGCTGCACCCAGCTGCACTCTGCTGCATCTGCGGCCCTAGTCTGCAACTACTTGACTAACTATTACATCCTAAGCATCTAATACATACATAATTTCTTCCTAACTTTTGTTCATCAATTTACACATTCCTAACACGATCTTAGAATTTTCTCCTGACCTTTAAATGCCAAGGTTTTCTTCCTTGCCTTATCTAGTTGCTTCTTCTGCTCTACTTCAAGGTTATAAGTGTGCAACATCGTACAATTGAGCAAGTTACATTTTGAGTAGATCTACTTCTAAAAATTCTTAGTTAGCAGAATGCAGCATTGTCTTGGCTAGTATGAACCTATTCTACTGCAGACTTACGGAATTAGTCTGCAGTTAAGATTTGAATCCTTTGGACAAATCTAATTGTGTCCAAATGATTTTCTAACAGTTCTAAGTCAAAGAATATAAAGCAGTAGAGGACACATTGATTTATACTGATTCAGACAGTCGTTGTCAAATGATGAATGAAAGCTTAGTCCAGTTTTCTCTAGGTGACCAGTTTAGTCAAGTCAAGAGATGCGTTCACTATCTCTTTGTTCTGACTTACAAAGAACCCTTACAAGCTTACTAACTTACTAAGGTTAAGAACCTAGATCCTAGCACTGGTCCCTTCTGAACTCTACAGCAGACTCTATTCTTGAAGCAGACTAATGAACTCTTTCTTTCAAATCTTTAATTCAAACCACGAGAATGATTGCGCAAACGTTGTTGGAAGATTTTTATTGTCAGAAACTCCCATAATCATCGTTAACCTTCTCTTTCTTGAAAGGATTCTCTTTTATTGGGCTCAGGGAATCAAAACCCTTGATTGTATATATGATGTTGATAGTTGTTTGTTTGTCCTCTGTACTATGCTCAGTGATGTTTACAGGCTCCCTGACAATAGTCTTCAAGCTCGTACAGATTTTTAGACCTTAAGTTCTTGATATGACCGTTTCCCGGATCCTCATCTATTCACCAACCAGACCTACTGTATTTTTAATCTGTTGTGCTTATGCCTTTGCTGTGCCCAGTCTGTTGCATTCTGTGACTTGGCTTTGATCCTGAGACTTGATCCTGAATCCTAAAAAAATTTTGGTTTATTTTTAACCCGTATTTATTCCAAACACTTATCTATAATCCTTTGATGTTGACTGCATCTAGGTGATCCACAATGGCCTCCCATTTGTGATCCTTTGCTGCTCTGATATATGCATCCTAGACTACATCTAACTATATATCCTATTTCTCAACCCAAGTGCTTGACCATAAACATGTCCTAATCTAGAGTTTTGTTTATCAATTTTTATACAATTGGAGGGATTACACATTCCTAACAAATGTGGAATCGATCATTGTATAGGGATAGGCCGCTGGTGATGTCGACGATTAGTGAAGGGGAAATGGTGAGGTGAGGGGGTGGTTTTGGGGTGGGAGATGAAATGAGCGTTACGATAAAGGTAGAGAGAGCTGTGGTGATGGAGATAGCGGCCATGGGAGGAATGTGGCGACAATGTATTCGATGATATCTATAAAGATAGGTTAATGGGTAATTAAGAAGTGTGTGATTTAATTTGAAAAACACACCACTTGATAAAAAGAATAAAACCACTACCACTAATTGGTAATTAAGAAAGAAAAAACAAATTTACATACAAATAGTAAAAACAACCTGACGGGATTATATGTTTTGATATAGAATAATTGTATGTTTTTGATATAGAACAAGCATGTTCAAGAAATAGGTTTAGAAAAAGATACAAAATGAATGTGTGAAATCTTTAGTCAATTTCATACAAACAACATTCAAACAAATCAAAAAGCTTTATCGTTATTTTTTCAACAAAAAACAAAAAACTTTATCTGTAGTTTTATTTTTTAATCTTACCAAACAAACACACTTTGACGATAAAGGGTTGTACATCTTGCTTTAAGGTTGATAATAGTTGAAAGCTCATATACTCCTATTAAAGATCCTTTCCTTTCCTTTCCTTTTTTTTTTTTTTTTTTTTTTTGGATGAAGAGATCCTTTCCTATTTTCAATCACACTCAGAAAAGAACCTTTCCCAATTTTAATCCCACGCTCAGCCACGTGTTCATACCACGTTGCCAACCGTGAGCACAGAGCACCCCATGCCATGTCATCACCTCCACTCCACGTCATCCTCCACGCCAGCCACTGGTCATCTCAGCTCCTCATTCAATCTCTCATTGGCCCACACTCTGTACGTGTCAAACACATTGCCGCCGTGGTCCACCTCCTCCCTCCCACACCTCCCACATCTCACACCCCTCCATATATACCCCACTTTCATCAACCATTACGTTACAACTTACAACACCAGTGTGATCGAGATGGCCACAGCGACAACTACCAAAGCGATGAGATCAACTATCGGGATTTTATTCATCGCCGCCTTATTGTTCTCTGTCACGGAGGCGAAATCGGAGGAGGAGGCGGCAAGATGCAAGCAGTCCTCGTCCGGGAAATGCCACAACCTCTCGAAGGCGCATAAGTTAAACTACGTTGCCATCGGGTGCATACTCATTGCGAGCATATTCGGGGTCAGTCTTCCGCTGTTCAGCAGGGCGGTCCCCGCCCTCGGGCCGGATAAGGACTTGTTCCTGCTAGTGAAATCATTCGCGTCAGGGGTGATCATCGCGACGGGGTTTATGCACGTGATGCCGGATTCGTGGAATGATCTCACGTCGCCATGTTTGCCGGATTCGCCTTGGAGATTGTTCCCGTTCACGCCGTTTATAACGATGGTGTCGGCATATTTGACCATGATGATGGATACGTTCGCGATGTCGTGGTATGAGAAGAGATTGATTGGAGATGGGAATACAGATGGGAAGGAGATCCCGAATCATGTGAATTTGGGTTCGGGTCATGAGTGTGGACATGGGCATGGGTTGTCGTTGATGTTCGATTCGGATCTGATGAGGCATCGGGTTGTCGCTCAGGTATGGTAAAGATTCATTATCGTTATCGTGTTTTAACTCGCGAACAAATGCATTCTTGGGAATATAAAACTCACACTGGGTTATCGTGTTTTCATGTACTTATTTTTTCTTTTTTAAAGTTAAGAAATTGATATCACATACTAATTTTGTGCAGGGAAACAAAATCATAACAGGGAATGAGCCAGATTACATGCGTGATTGAAATTAACATGATGAGATTGTAAAATAAAACATCTGTAAGGAATTGCATTTTACTAATGCGTCATGCTATGTAGACTCGTCTATCATATTTTACACGGCTACACTAGCTAGTTTCCCTCTGAGGTAAATGTATCACGTACTTGATGCAAAGCAACTGATGGCATGAACTCTAATTGTTTCTTTTGAAGGTACTTGAATTGGGCATAGTTGTGCACTCTGTGGTGATCGGTCTATCCATGGGAGCATCCGACAACTACTGTACAATCCGGCCGCTGGTCATTGCTATTTGTTTCCATCAACTCTTTGAAGGAATGGGCCTCGGTGGCTGCATCATGCTGGTCGATCTTTTGCTCCTAGCCTAATCCTTGAACCTTTGATCATGCATCCAATGATCGACACAACGAAGCTGACATTGATATGTCTATGATTGTGCAGGCGAATTATGAGTTCAAAACTAAAGCAATAATGGTATTCTTCTTTTCCGTGACAACGCCAGGGGGAATCATGCTAGGAATTCTTCTCCAACATGTATATGACGAGAACAGCCCAATGGCATTGATAGTCGTTGGGGTGCTGAATGCTGTCTCGGCAGGACTACTGATCTACATGGCGCTGGTTGACCTTTTGGCAGCGGAATTTAAGGGGCCAAAGCTGCAGAAGAACATGAAGCTTCAGTTGTTATCATACAAGGTTGCCTTGGCCGGGACTGGTCTCATGTCTCTCATGGCTAAATGGGCTTGAAGGACTTTGCTTGTCCATCTTCTTTGGCTAGCTAGGGATGCATAAGTTCTTGATTCTTTTGAGTTTACATGTTTGAGTTTTAGTTTTGCAAGGGAGGCAGAATGGAACTAGATAAGATGGATGTAGCTTAGTGTCTTTTTATCGAATGCTTTACAAAGCTCAAAATGATTTGCAGATGAATGAGTCCATGGTAGAGTTCGCATCTGTCGATCTTGGGATACTAAATCAAATCACACCGTTGGACAAGAAGGATATGGTAACCACCGATTCGGATTAGGGAGTTCCAGTTGAGGGATATATCTGGTTTCGGCCACAAAAAAAAGAGCAAAATGTTGTTCTGATGCGGTGATATTGGGAAAGAACATTTAGCAAACCATAAAGCTCACCACTTGAGATGATTCCGGCTGCATTGACTATGAAGCAAATTCTACAGACAAATGGGTCTGATCTGGTTAGAAACCAAGCAAGTATATTAAAATGATGTATATCAGAAGGAATTGGGATGACAGAACAGAAACAATGACAGAACTAGTTTTTTCATAATGGCAAAAGTGATCATCACTTGATCCATGCGTTCCAAACACAGGAGTATTACATGGCGTACTAATCGCTCGAGCTGAGTGGTTGCTTGCAAAAATGTACCTTGATTCAGTGTCAGATTGGTCGCATTTCCCATTTTAAGTTTGTGCCACGTTCAAAATGTAATTTTCGTTGGGTAATATTCACCAAAATTTTCTGTCATGACATATGTGTGCCTAAGAACAAATAAATGTTTAAGATTAAATAATATAAATCAAGGGTTAAGATTATAACGTCATCTTTTAATCTTAATCATTTTTTCACCGTTTAATCACAATCATTCATTTTTTATTAGACATACTTATTTCATGACATATATATTTTTTTTTCCATTAAGTAGTTAACTCCAAGTCATTTTCCCAGGGACAGAACATAACAACTTCCATAGAGGACATGGAGTCCATTTTCAGTTTCCTGAATAAGATATCTTTTAATATGAAATTCACTTTTATAATCAATTGGCTATTGCTGATAATGTAATCCGAATGTTATCAGAATCAGATTCATCTTGAATAAGATGACAAAACAGTGACATATGCTCCAGAGAATCAAGGTCATTCCTCTCACGTAATCAGATTCCTCCATTTGCCTCCATTGTTTCTCATCCAAGAATTCCATACACATTAATCGTCATTTATATGACACGAATACTAACCGCATCAGCAGCGGCAGTCACCTTTTGTAAACTATGTTTCAGATCGATGGACCACGGTATTCAACCCTATAATACGCGTGACTTATCAATCATTTATTTGAGAGAGTTTCAAAGGGACCATTCAAAAGTGGACGTGCTTATTATCACCTTGTGACTATGGAACTCCACTCAATTCAACCACATAACACAACCTAGGGCCTAGTCTGTGAGTTTAATTTAGGAGGGGAGGGATTTATGGTAGGATTATTTCAAGTGGAATGTTTGTGAGTTTTTTAAGGAGAAAAAGTAAAGTATCAGGGAGTAAAGCTGGGGTTCATTTTACTCCTTTCACTTAACTTCTCAAAATGACGGTTTTTGGAAGAAAAATAAAATAAAATGATTAAAAAATAAAATAATCTCGCTTCAAAATAAACAAAATTTCCTACATCACTTAAATAAGGATAAAAAAATAAAATGTCAAATTATTTTCCATCTTTTTTATACTCACAAACAAAAAAAATAAAAATAAAGTATCCAAATTATATTATAAAAACTCACAAAAAAACACAAAATAAAATTATATGCTCTATTTTTGATTCTCTCCTTTTACTTCACTCTCATTTAATTGATCTTCCTTTCACTTAAAACTCACAAACGAAGGGTAAAATATCACCCTAGGACCGATCACCGCTCCCAAAACTTCACAGGAAAATCATGCACAAGTAAAAATAATTCAACCATACACCAAGCTTTGTGACATGGATGTGAAAGTTAATGAATTAGGTGATGGGACTATCGTACTATCCACAGTGCATTGGCTCCATCCCGGAGTGCTAACAAAAGATAGTCCTAAAAAGTTTGTTGAATTGCATATGAACGCAGAACAAGTACAAAGACCCACCATGTCAGGTTTCTTATGTGTCCTTGTTGTTTTTGTTGATCAAAGTTTTCAAAAATCATAGTGATGACTTGAAAACATGCATGATAAAACTCATTCCCATTTCAAGCATGGATTCCACACAACCTTAAATGGGATGCAGTCAGTCCATGAAATGAAAGCATATTGATATTGTATATGAATGTATACATATGTGTATGTGTCGCTATATGTTTGGCAAGCAATGCAAACAGCCAGCTAAGAGGGAATCAGATAGCTCAGCTGGCCTGGATTCATGTGCTTCTTCATCTGAAAATTGATTATTGGTTTATGATTTGTGGGTCCTTGGGACCATTTTATTGGTACGAGCTTCGTCTTACTCATTGATCTCCTGAAGGTCATTGGAGAACATAAAGAGAGTGACGTTGTCGCATCCATGTAACACGTGATACAGGAAAGCTCGAGCGTATGTTGTTGTATTGGACAAAGTTACACACTTAGTCTTTGATTAATGAACAAGAGTATGTATGCTTTAACATGGCTTGGTTGTCGTGGACTGATTGTGCCAAAGCGAATGCTGGATCATGAAGGGCATGGCTCATCTCCAGGTTACTATTATATCATTAGCATATGGTGCTCATACTGAGAAAGAACAACTGATCTTAAGCAGATGCACGAAGAATCCCATCCACACGAATACATATACACGTACTTCTGGTGCATACAAACCATACTGCTAGATGATCAATATTGCAGAATAGTCATGATATGCTTGGAAGAACTACCCACTTCAGATTTACAACTCCCCAGCAACCAGTAACCTATTATCTTGATAAATAGCAAGAGTTTCGACTCGTGGTCTATGCTAGCTCTTGATTTTTCTCCACCAGCCTCACTCCCTTGGCAGTTCTTAGCAATTCGGCCTGCACAATTTTGACAATACGCATTTGGTTAATTCAATTCATATCTTGATGGCCTAAGTTCAAATCCTGTAGATACAACAGCATTCTAGGCACTAAATAAAATATTAGCATGGGTGAAATATGATAATGAGATGATAAGCAGAACCTGCTCGTCGGAGATTTCTACAGCAAAGCCATCAACGATCACCAAGGATAACGTCTTCTTATAGGTTCCGGGCTGCAGAGTTCTTGCAAGCAACTCATCATGCTTGGTGCTCAGATACAAATCAAGCTCATATGCGCCTTTCTTAGTACTATTGTCATGCATAACCAGACATATCATCAGCCAAACTGATAACATCGCGATCATAAACATAAGGAAAACAGCAATATCATCATCATAAGTTACCGAAACATAGAAGATGTATAAAATTAGAGGTACCGATCAGCTCGAAGGCGCTCGCATTCAGGATCATAGTTCATGAATACAAAATGTAGCTCTTGGTCTTGATCACTACTCTTAGTTTCCATTTTTGTTGATTATGTTGTGGCCTTTCTCTTTGTCCTTGACAGGCCTCTCTGTCTCTGAAGAACAAGAATGAAAGCTTTCACATGGCTAACTATTTATAAGAACAGAGGAGAGAGACCTTTGAAGTCAATATTGACCATATGTGTTGTTGTTTCATAGCCTTAATGATTTTCATATTGAAGGGATTTGATTCTATGCTTGAGAATTTAACGAAATGAAAACTATCGTTTGATGCTGGGATTAGAATAACAATGATTTGGACATGGCAATATCATGTTATTTAATTCCTTGAACCGAAATTCATTGGCCATATCTTATTCTTCTTGACAACCACAATAACATATCTTGTGTTTCCATCTTAGAGGGGGCTAAGAGAGAACGAGATATGTAACAGCTTTTTAACAAGGAAAATATGAGGTTGTAGCTACTGCAACTAATTAGTTACAGTGCACTACATTTTTATGTAGGGAAAAGTGCACATGACCCGTCAAACTATTACGTGGGAGCACTTAACCCCCCTCATCTTTAAAAATGTGCACCTAACCCGCCAAGTTATTACGCAGGAGCATCACTTGATGTTTGTAGTCTGAACATTACGACAATAGGCCAAATAAACAGAATGCAATAACGCGTTAGTAGCTAAATATAGCATAGAAGTATTTGGAGTGTTGAAAACTAGAGTTAAGGCTAATAAATTTAGTCCTGTTTTTTGCTCTTGTTTTCGTGATTGGGGTGTGTTGAATAATTATCAGTGTGCTGTCAATGGCCGAATATGGGTTGGATAGGATAAAAGCAGTGGAAGATTGATTTTGCGAAGGGGACTGATCAAGTGTTGCACTGTTCTGCGTATAGGATCCTGTCTGGGGAGACTATTTTGGTATCTTTTGTTTATGCTAGCAATAACAGTGTGCAAAGGAGGGAGGCATGGAGTGAATTACTTTGTATGGTAGTTAATTGCAACAGTCCTTGGATTGTTCTGGGGGATTTCAATGCTTTTGTGAAATCTGAAGAGAAGATTAGATATCAAGGGGTTAGTGTAGATCTTTGTACAGAAACGACGGATTCTTTTTTTGAACGCCGGGTTGGAAGATATGAGAAGTGGTGGTTACTTTTATACTTGGTACAACCAGCAAGGGCTCTCCTCATGGATGCGAGTTAAACTTGATAGAATCTTAGCTAATCAACAATTTTTTGACCAGTTTGGTGTAGCTGAGGCATTGTTCCTTAATCCTGATATATCACAGTCCAGGCCTTGTGTCTTTGGGTCCTCATGAGAACAAGGATAAGCACTCTTTTCTATACTTGAATATGTAGATTAAATTGCAAGGCTTTCAGCAGCTTGTTAAAGATGTGTGGCAGACCAATCTGAGGGGAGTTTCAATGCTTAGGGTGGTCTAGAAAATGAATATTTTGAAGAAATCTCTCCGTGACTTTCATAAGAAGACAGCCTCTGAGGTGTTTACCATGCTTGCTGGTGCTAGGAACGAATAGTGCAAGATAATCTGAATTTATCCTTTTCTGATGAGAGGAGAAGAATCATCCAGCAGTGCCTTCAGAGGGTTAGGGAGTATGCTGATGCTAAGGAGGAGTACATCAAACAGCAGTCAAAAGATGCTTGGCTTGCAGGTATGGACAAGAACACTAATTACTTTCATGCCTTAATGAGAGGACGGAGAAGGAGAAACAGAATTATGAGTATTGAGGATGAAGATGGAGTCATAGTTTCAGATCAGCATGGTATTCAAATGGCTATGGCAAAATTTTATAAACAGTTGCTTGGTACTGCATTGCCAAGACGAGATGTAATTAGATCCTCAACTATAAAGTATGGTCTGGTGCTTTCGAAACGGCAAGGAGCTGATTTGGTTCTATCTTTTTTTGCTGAAGAGATTAAGATGACCTTCTTTGATATTGATCTCACTAAGGCCCTGGCCCTGATGGGTTCACTTCAGGGTTCTTTCACAGTTCTTGACACATAATAGGAGGGGAGATAACAGAAGCAGTGCAGGGGTTCATTTAGACAGGTATGTTCCTTAGGCAGACTAATACTGCATTGATTACCTTGCTTCCTAATACTGATCATGCTACTAGGGTTGGGCATCATAGACCCATTTCCTGTTGTTCAGTCCTCTATAAGGGGATCTCCAAGCTCTTGGCCGCAAGGTTAATGGATGTATTGTCCTTTCTGGTGTCTGACTGCCAAGCTGCTTTTGTAAAGGGGAGAAGCATATCTGAAAGTATCATGTTGTGTCAGGAGTTGATTAATGGTTATGAGCGTAAAAATATTTCATCAAGGTGTATGTTCAAAGTGGATTTGAAGAAGGCTTATGATTTTGTCTCTTGCGATTTCTTGGTCGAATTCTTGAGAGCATCGAAGTCTTTATTAGATGGGTTGAGGCATGTGTTTGTACTGTAACCTTTTCATTGCTGGTAAATGGTGAATTGATAGGGGTTTTTTCAGGGGGCTATGGGCCTCAGACAAGGAGACCCTGTCTCCCCTCTTCTCTTCCTACTAGCAATGGAGTATTTCTCTAGATGTTTAAAGGAAATGACAGGTTCGAAACCTTTCAAATACCATCCCAGATCTAAAAAGATGAGTTTAACTCACTTATCCTTTGTAGATGACCTTGTCTTGTTCTGTACAGCTGATAGGATATCATTGAGTTTAATCATGAGAGAGCTTCAGTATTTGGCCAATACAACTGGTCTTGAGATTAATAAGCTCAAAAGTACACTGTTATGTGGAGGGTAAGTGACAGTATGAAGTATGAACTTGCTAGCATAGCTGGCTATGCTCTGGGTGTGTGGCCAACTAGGTACCTGGGTATTCCTTTGTCTCCAAGGAAGCTGAACATTGCTCATTACAGACCTCTCATTGATAAATTCCTGAAGAGAATCTTTCACTGGGAGGCGAGTCTTCTCTCCTATGCGGGGGGCTTACGTTGATCAAATTCATACTTCAGAATATTCCGATTTACTGGTGTCAAGTCCTCCTACTTTCAGTGGCAGTTCAGGATGAAATTGAGAGGATTTGTAGATCCTATTTGCGGAATGACGTTCCTCTGAATAATTGCAGGAATCTAGTTGCTTGGGATTTGGTGTGTCAGCCTATCCAAGCCGGGGGACTGGGAATCAAATGTATCAAAAGTTGGAATGCTTCTCTGTTGTTTAAACATGCCTGGGCTGTGGAGAAGGAGGAGGATAAATTGTGGATAAGGTGGATACACTGTTATTACCTGAGAGGGTGTTCTTTTCAGGAATACCAGTCTAGAGTACTGGATTCTTGGATGTGGAAGGCTGTTGTTAAGACAAGGGATAGGGTTGTCTCGGAGGTTGGTGGGTTTCCTAGTGAGAAAACGGATACAAGGCCCTTATACTTCCTATTGCATGGGAAAGCTGATAAAAAAAACCTTGGTGCAAGGTGATATGGAATCGTGATGTGAGACCTAGACACTCATTTGTTGCTTGGCTTGCTCATCATGACAGGTTACATACTAGATCATGGCTATTCTAGATACAAGGCCCTTATATCTTTTTGTCTTGTCCCTTTACGAGAAGAGTCTGGTTGGGTTTAAAAGAAAAGCTCCAGCTTTATTGCAGAGCTCAAGTGTGGGATGATTTTCAACGATGGTGGAGAGGGTATGTAGAGGCAAGACTGGAACAGGAGAAGGATAATTGCTGCGTTACTGTATGTAGTACGGCAAGAGAGAAATATACGAGCTTTTTAAAATGAAGAGCATGGACCTTAAGACTTGGTATGTAGGTTGTTGAGTGGCTATATATAATCGCTTTTTATGCTTTATCATGCGATGTAAATGGCAGTCAGGCTGTGTAAGATGATGTAATCGTTTTTTGTGATTAATGAAAATTACTGGTTCGTGAAAATGAAAAAATCACAACAAAATAGGGAAAAAAAAGACAAAATTTCTCTAGGGTATATGTTTTAAAAAAAAAAAAAAAAAAAAAAAAAAAAAAAAAAATTCTCATTCCATATAACATACTAAAATAATTCCCATTTGATATAGTTTTCAATTTCCCAAAAATAAACCCGCTGCTTTTCCGTATCTGTCATCTTTTTCATTGTTTTTCCAAATCATAGGGTTTTCTTCAGTTTAGTCATTCGAAAACGATAACATGAACCATGATCATCAAGAGGATTTGTTCGAGATCATCATCGTGGTCGTGATCATCATCTTCGTTCTTGTTTCAATGGATGAGAAGGTCATATTTGTTTGTAGATTTGGTTCTATATCTCTTTCATTTTTATGTCATTCGAATGTCGATTTCGAATATGTTGTAGAAAAGATACGAGATCGTTTCAAAATCTCCTCATCGAATGAATTCAATTTGTTTTATTCAATTTCTGGTCATGAACGATGCTTGTTGAATGATGAAGAGGATTTGAGGAATACGTGACATTGCACCTAAATAATCATCAAACCATGATTAACTCAAATTAAACTCGATCATAATCTTAAGTATTGAAAAATTTTGAAGCTTCAATTGTTAATCTCTCCGTATTTTCTTTTTTCGATGCTTTTTGATGGAAATTAGGTAGATGATATTTGGGGTCTATTTGGTATCATTTTAATTTTCTAATTTTGCTTTCCTTCATTTTTTGATTAAACAAAACTGTTTGATACCCTTTTAATTTTTGGTTTTCAGTTTTCTATTTTTTAGAGGGATGAAACAGAGACAAAAAATAAGAGAAAATGGTTTTCGATTTCTATTTTTTATTTCATTCAAATATAATATTCAAGTTTGTTTACACATAACCATTTTATTTTATAAAGTGGTTTTGATTTTCGCTTCTGATTTTCTAGTTCCTTTGCGGGTTTTGGTTTCTACAATTTGACCCCTTCATTTTTCAAGGTTTTTGCGATTTTGTGTTTGAATTTCTAATTTTTGTTTATCATATGAGATTCGTGCTTTACAGGAAAAAAAATACAATTAGAGAATTTGTGTAAAGACCCGAAAAATTTAAGATAATTTATTTTTTAAATAATAACAAAAACTGTATATTATTGAACGTCATAATTTATACAACGGTATTACAAAATTCTTTTGTCAAAATCATGACAAAATATGATAAGGACCAAAAAAATTTCATAAATTTTAGTTTCACGATAATTAACGTAAATAGTAAATTATCGTACGTTATAATGTATTTTACGAGGTTAAAAGACCTGTTCGACGATATAATAAGAAAAGAATACAAAACATGAATGAAATGTAACTGTAACACGTAAATATGGGAAAATACGATTTTAATATGAAAATATCGTATTTATACGAAAATGACCTAAATCCAATTTTGGCACTTATTTTTCTTTATGTCAATTTCTACTTCACCTAAATTAAATTAATTATCCACTAATTGTCCACTAAATACCCACTAATTATCCACATAAAACTATTTTAAATGATTTACTTTTGTATAAATACAAACTCTCTTCTTTTTGAAAATGCCTTGTAAATAGAAAACAAGACACTCCTTATCATATAAGATTAGAGTTGAACAAGAGAAAAAAAGAAGGAGAAGTTTGAGGAGAAGAGGAGAAGTTAGGTGGTAAGACGAGTACGACGAGAATCCTTCATCGTTATTAAAAGAAGGTGATCATCTTGATTAGAAATTTTGTGAAAAATTATACACTCTTTGATAAATATTGATATTAATATATGTTGAGTTCTCACATCTAGTTTCTAATTAAGTTAATAAATCATGATTTAAATACGTTCAAGGGTCATGTTAGACAGAATCTGGGATATTAAGATTTTTAGAGTTGTATACAAGAAGTTATGGATTTAAATACGTCCAAAGGTCATGTTGGACAGAATCTGGGATACCCGTTTCAGATGTCGGGAAGCTCGTTCCAGAGGCTGGGTTGCACATTCAGAGGCCGAGACGCTCGTCCTAGAGGTCGGAATGTCCGTCCCAGAGGTCGAGATGCCGCCTAAGAATCTTCTGGACCAGGAGTGATCGTTTTGATCCCAAAATAATTTCAAATGTTTACAAATACCTCTAACGATATTCAATATATAAAATCATCATCATGGACAATCAAAATATGTATCAAGGGTTTGTACAAAATTCAATATCACCTCATAATATTAATATGATGGTTTTTCATAAAATATGAAGAAATATGTTTAATTCCATAACGTGAACAAATATTCACAAGGGAATGTATTAATATGTGAATCCTAAGATGTTATAGGAGCTGGAGACACTACTCGTTGACACATAAAGGAAAAATCGAGCACGTGTGTGTGGAAAACAGTGTAAAAAGATAATGTTTAGATTTATTATGTCTGACGATATGTATTATTATATCGTGAGTATAATAATATGCGTTGGAATGTTTGAACGTAATCACTAAATGTGGCTGATGTAAAATACTGACTGCAACTGGTGTGTGCCATAATAAGATGATGTATGTGTTTGTGTTGTGTTTTGATTTCTGGTATAAAGAGGATGAGTGAGTAAAAAGAGTGTAAAATCCATAGTTGGTGGGATAACTCCGTGGTATAAAACACAAAGAGTATTATGTATGTCGCATGTCTGTCGTTGTGTCTCTTTTACTAAATTTGAATAAATCTTTGAATAAGTATTGTCAAGGACACAATTATAACACTGAGGGTACTTACTGTCTGTCTTCATTGTATTTTTGAAATGATAGTTGTAAATATTGGATTAGCAGAGTTATTGTAGAACAATAATGTCTTGTACTTCGCCACTGTTTGCCTTTCCTTGTCTAATTCATCTCGTAGTTTCTTGATTTCCTCGTCCTTTTGAAGCAGATTCTTTTCGATTTTTTCCCGTTGCTCAACCCCTTTTATCATTAGCTCCATCGCACGAGTCATCTCCTCTTTCATTCATTCTCTAGCTTGCGTTTCAGAGATAAGCTTGGCGTTGTTCATTTGGTTTTTCTTGTTGCAGTTGTTGTATTTGTTTCAACAAGTCTGTGATGTTCAGTACACTTGAATCCGATGCTGCTTCTTTCGGTTTCTCTTCTGCTGATTCCCTTAGTGTCTCCAGCTCCAACTTTTTCACAGTCAATTCAATCTCCAATGAAATAACCTTCAAAACATATAAAAAGTCAAACATTTTGTCAGTTTAAAAGAAACAGAATGCCTTTTTAAAAGAAATAGTGCGCTAGTATTAGGCAATCAGTGCATCAGTTTTAGATAAACAGTGCACCTTATGTAGGACAAATTGTGCTCAGTTAACAACTCAACATTGTGGTTTTTTCAAAAAATAAAAGTGCTTATTTTGTCTTTCTCTGATAACAATTCGTTAATTGTTTTTTTGATGATTCGTCATTTGTATCTCCGCCTGTCTTATTGCTTCTGTCAACCATGCATAATTTTTCCCAAGCGCCATTAGTATAATCATAAAAAAAAAAAAATTGAAAATTGACAATCAAATGTAAAATATGCTTGAGGTATGTTACCTTATTCTTTAGTATTTGATTCTCGGCCAGAGTTTCTTTGATTTTTTTCATTGAGCATAATATTTTCAAAGCTAACATCCTGAAGCTTGTTCTTCATGGTTTGCAGTAATGACAAGTTTTTTGGGTCCATGTGTTGTGCCAATACATCATCAGATGGTATCTCAGGGTTTGTCGCTATCACACTACTTGATTTATTATCTATGCTTTTGGCCTTAAAGTTGTAGTCATCGACACTGTCGTTGTCATCATCTTGTTGGTGCCATTCCAGTGCGAGCAATTCCATCCTGTATATCTCTCGAGAAGGGATGGTTGCAATGATTCTAGTGTGAGGTGTGTAGTCAAATTATCAAAGGGGGAAAAAAAAAAGGTTTGTTAGCTTATACATTTTAAGAATAAAATAAAAAATAAACCCTTATGAATACAAGAAGAAAAGTTACCTTCTCATCTTTAAATCGTGCAATGGCTGCACCTAGGCTTATTGGGAGATCATTGAGTCGTCACCTTACCGATCATGGAATGAATTCAGATGATGATTTTTTTGTTTCAGCGACCAAAGTTCTCTCCAAGAACCAATACTGAAATTTTTTTCAAAAAATAAATTGAATTAGATAAGTGAATTTTCATGAATATATGCAATTAACATTAAACAGTACGCCTTATGTGTAGAAACAGTATGCCTGAAATAAAAATAACTTTGCACATTAAAACAGTGCACCCTTTATATTATAAACAGTGCACCTTACTTCAAAATCATTATACATTTCTAAACAGTGCGCCTTCATCAAAAGAAACAGTGCACCTTTATGAAATAAAATTGTGTGTCATTTACAAAAAAAATAATACTATGGATAAATTCTTTGCATCTTCATCAAAATAAACAGTGTCGCAGTATAAAGTGTTTACTGGAATAGTTAGTAGGCATGCATTTACTGATTCGGGCTCGTATACCTTGTCGTTGATGTTATCATTGAGAGATTTCTTCAATTTATTGTAGATGTGAGACATCCAGTTGAAATCACACATTTTGTCCATTTCAGCCACATAGTTTGAATAAGCCCACTTCATCGATGTCTTTGATGTGTAGATGAAGAGCGTGTTCATGACGTATAAAACTAGTAATTTCACTGTGTCCTCATAGTCATGCTGCTCTTGACCCGTTGATGGTTCGATAACTGCGTCCCGCAGTTTGGATGTCATCAATTCTCGCGCATTTTTCTTTCCTAGTTTGCGTTCTTCTGGGAATCTTCTTTCGAGGAACTCACTTGCATTGATTGTTTCCAAGTCCTCATCACTTATTTCAATCGTCCCGTCAACAATTTCGAATATGAGTTTGATATCCAATGGCGCTGTGTTGAATTCATTGTCTCCGAAAGTGAATGAATTGTCTTCTTGGTTGTAGTTCGATACAATCTCTCGAATGAATTTGTCACTTTTTCTGCAATCAGATATAGTAATATTTCCTTTGAGAATAGCGTCAAACAATGTCCAAAACGACGTTCTCCTTAGGTGTACTTTATGCTCTTCTGTGATTTGGAATTATGGTTCCTTTTTCAAAACCTTGATGAGTGCTGCCAAGTTGTTTCTGTATTGTGTAATTTTTCATAACATACTTTGTTCATTACGATTGTTTGAGAGTGTAAAATATTGTGATGAAGCTAAATATTTGTTAAAGATTAAAGTTTTGTAAATAAGTGTTTTACGACGGATTCCGTCGCAAATAAGTTTGTCTTTTAGTTCGATATATATATAATTTTTTTGTTAAGTTAAAAAATATTTTTGTGACGGATTCGTCGTCAATTGTAGATCATTCTGCGATGGGATACGTTGCCAATCTAGGTTAATTTTTTTTTTGTTAGGTTTGCGATGGAATCCGTCGCAAACCTAACTTTATATCATCAGTAGCCGCTCGCCTCCCCTTTCCTCTTTCCATTTTCCCTTCTCTTTCTCTTCTTCTCTTTTTCCCCACCAGCCGCTAGCGTCACCGCCACCGCTGCCCGTTGCCTTCCGACGCCACCATCCGTCGCCAGCCCGCAGCCGTCCTCTCTCTCTCCTCACGTCGTGCTCTCTCCGATCCCCATAACCACACCGCCACCACCATCCACCATCGCGCTCTCTTCTAACGCCACGCCAGGCCACCGACCTTTCCCGACCACCACCACTACTGACCTCCCCCGCTACCCCGAGACCGCCCGCAGCTGCTGCAGCCACCCGTTACTCGCGAGCGAGGTAAAATTTTATGGTGTTCCGAGCTGAATTCGTGGTTTTTTATGGCTTGTACGGCTATGTATGACGTGGATGTGTTAGGGTTCAGTTGTGTCATGTGCGTGTATGCTATGGTGATGACATTGTGAAATCATGTGATTAAGGGATATGTGAGGGATATGTGAAATATTGGTGATGATATTGCACAGGGATATGTGAGGGATTAAGGGTGATGAAGTCGTGCAGTGTTATGTATGTGCGCATGGTGAGGGTGTTGTGATGAATATATGTTAGGTGTTTAGTAATGATGTATATAGAGGATTAGTATCTTGTGTGGGTGGTCAAGGAGCTGGCTGTGTTGTGCATGAGTTTAAGGTGATGGCTGTGCATATGGGTATATGAATGTGTATATTGGTTTGGTGTTGAGGTTTTTATGCCTTGTTCTTTGAGTTGGTGTTCTCTTGCTCAAATCTGAATGTATAGCATGGCTTGTGTTTGATTGTATCAGGCTTTTCACCCAGCAAAATAAGTAGATAGCTTTGAACTATGTAAAATGCATAATTTTGTATGGTTATAACACCCAACAAAATGTATTCTGGCATTTTTTGCAATATAAGTTCTCCCCTAATGCATAAACTATGATCACATTCAACAATATTCATTCAGTATTTGAGCAAGTAATATAATTCATGTTCCTGATATATTGTTTGTAAAATAAGTCCAAATATTACATTATATTACTCGGATGCATATTATTATAAATCAAGTATTACAAATCAGTTTAGAAGTTACATCTAAGTTACAAGTTGCATCATTTTGCAAAATGATCCAAATGTTATAAATAAATTGATGCTTGATATTGGTTTTAATGCAGAAATTAGATCGATATGGAGTTGTATTGATCTTGGATGTATGAACGGTTGGATGGACCGCACTTGAATCCCCGATTTATTGAAGGGATCGAAGAGTTTGTATAGTATGAGCTTCAACACGACGAGGGTCGTTTCGTGGGATGTTTAAGATGTCCTTGTACAAAATGCAAGAACGGGAGATTTCAAACGATGGATGATTTGAAGTATCACCTAATTACTAGGGGATTCAGAAAGAATTATTATGTTTGGGTGTATCACAGCGAACAAAGGGGTTCGGTACCTCAAGCGGATTTTGCTAGTTGATGCTTTTCCGCCAGAATATTATGAAGAGATTGAGGCTGCAAACGAACATGCATATGACAAGGGTCCCCCTTATGAATCCAAGTATTATTTTGACATGTTTAATGCGTCGCAGTCTCCTCTGTACAAAGGTTGCAATTTGTCTTTGCTAGTCATTGTTTCTCGGCTTTTGACTATGAAATGTGAATATAACCTACCTCATATAGCGGTGGATAGAATTTGGAAGCTGTTAAAAGACGTGTGCCCTCCCGATAATATCATGAAGGACGAGATGTACGACATCAAGTCTCTCATGATAGGGTTACATCTACTTGTAGAGAAGATATATTGTTGTTCTAACGGTTGCATGAAAGAATCTGCGGCATTGGAAAGATGTCCATATGTAATGTAGACCGCTATAAGGAGAAAAGGAGATCTAAGGGTCGTTCTGCTGTGAGTGTTTTGTGGAATTTTTCCGTAACTCCTAGATTGCAGCGGTTGTATGCCAACATCTTAACCAATGAGAACATGACTTGGCATGCCTTTTCACGTCGATCTGACAGAATAATGGCACACCCTTCTGACAGCGATGTTTGGAAACACCTGGACCAGAGTTATCCGTCCTTTACAACGGAGCCATGCAACGTTCGTCTAGGACTTTGCAGCGATGGTTTCGTACAATTTGGAAAGTCAGAAAAAGAGTGTTGTTGCTGACCCGTCATTCTCACACCTTGCAACCTTCCTCCCATTATATGCATGAAAAGACTGTACTTATTCTTGAATATGATTATTCCTGGCCCAAAGAGTCCTAAAGAAAATCTGGATGTGTACTTGCAACCCCTGTTCGAGGAGCTTCATATGTTGTGGGAGGTAGGGACGCCGACATATTACATTCATAAGCGTCAAACCTTCAAGATGAGGGCCTGTTTGCTTTGGATCATTATGATTTTCCTGCATATGGGATGTTGTCTTGTTGTAGCACTGCTGGTCGTTTGGCTTGTCCTCATTGCATGGAGAGAACGAAGTCATTCTACCTCAAGAATTGGAGGAAATATTCATGGGTTGATTATCATCATTATTTTTTCCATTGGGACACCCTTTCAGGAAGAACAAGAGTGGATTTAGGAAGAACAGGATTGAACTTGCCCCCCCGTTCAAGATTCGTAGTGGAGATGAGTTGTTTTGAAGTCTTTCAGGGATTCCTACCACGATGAAGCATTTGAAATATGACCTTTCAATGAATGCAGTTTGTTTTCATAAAAGACACAATTGGAGCAAGAGGAGTATTTTCTGGGAGTTTCAGTACTGGAGCAATCTTCTCATCCGTCACAATCTTGATGTGATGCATATAGAGAAGAACGTGTTTGACAATGTGTTCAATACAGTGATGGATGTTACTGGAAAGACCAAAGACAATATCAGCTCAAGAAAAGATTTGGAACTCTACTACAAGAGACCTCAATTTCACATGATTAGAAGTGTTGGCAATTCTAGTAAGCCACAGTTATTGATGCCGAGAGCTCCTTTCGTTCTGTTGAAGAAACAGAGGAAGTTGATGTGTGAGTGGGTGAAGGGTCTGTAGGTTCCATATGGTTATGCTTCCAACCTACGTCGTCGCATTCAAGAGCCTGATTAGTAGCTAAGAGGCATGAAAAGTCATAACTGTTATGTGTTTATGCAGCGATTGATCCCTGTTGCCTTTAGGGAGATTTTGCCATCCAACGTTTGGAAAACATTCACAGAGCTGAGCCAATTTTTCAGGGACTTGTGTGGAAATTGTATTATTCGGAGTGACATGGACCGGTTAGAGAGGTTCATTCCAGAGATAATTTGAAAGTTGGAGAGGGTGTTGCCTCCTAGTTTTTTCAACTCCATGGAACATGTCCCAATCCATTTACCTTCCGAGGCGAGTATAGCCGAACCTGTACATTACAGGTGAATGTATGTCTTTGAAAGGTAAAAATTTTGAACTGCGCCTTTCCATGGAGTTTGTTACGAACTGTCAAATTGATCCACTATGTGTTTTAGGTTTTTATTTCATCTAAACCAGAAGATTGGGAACAAAGCACATGTGGAAGGTTCTATATGTGAAGCTTATCTTTTGAAGGAAACTTGTAACTTCGCGAAGTTGTATTTTCCAGAGAACGAATTCAAAGGCTAATGATCTTTCTTGGTGTGCTAGAAGAGATGGTGATGATGAGGAAGCTCCTGATCTTCCAAATGTATTTCACAGAAATGGAGGATATGCTCCAATGAAGAAGAAGAAGAAAAACAAAAAAGGATAGAAATGGAGGATATGCTCCGATGCCGAGGCAGCTCATAGATATATTTTGAACAATTGCGACCTTATTACATGATTTGAGAGGTATTTAATCCAAGTATTAATCAAATATAAATATGTAATGCTCATAAATGGTTAGAAATGTGATACCCAATATTGATGTGGGAAAATTTGTGATAGGTTGTTTGAGGAGGACATAGTCAGAAATGGTTCAGTGAACACAACCAAACAAGTATGGGCCCATGGTCGTCATATTTGGCCGGTTTGGTTGAAAAATCATGTGATGTGGCTCCAAGGCAATGAGATCATCAAAGAAATAGCTTCTAGACCTACGATTTATATGAAAAAGTTCAAACAATATGTTGTGAATGACTTTATTTTTGACACATATGAACGTGGAAAAAGAAAAGCAACAGCCAACTGAGGAGTGTGCGTGAAAAGGGATGGCGATCTTGACTATTATGAGATCCTCATTGATATTGTGAAACTTCAATATATAGCCCCAAGATTTAGAAGTCTGGAGATAGTTTTATTCAAGTGTGAGTGGTTTGATTCTGTCTTGGGATTGACTGTTCATCCTAGCTATGGGATTGTGGACATTGATCGGACATCAAGATATAGCGGTCTCTATGATCCTTTTGTCCTCGCCACATAAGCTATCCAGGTCTACTACGCTCTTTATCCATGATGTGCACCACGATAATTCAAGTGGTGGGCAGTCTTCAAAACGAAATCAAGATCAACAATTGATGCACCAGAAGCATGGAAGATGCATATCAAGAAGACTTGACTGTGAATCCACCTATTATTCAAGCTTTGGATCAGTAAGAATATGAGAATGATGATGATGGTGATGAAAATGAGATGGAAGAAGAAGAAGAGGAAGAAGAAGCCGAAGAAGAGGCTGAAACAGAAGAAGAGGATGAAGAAGAAGAAGAGGAGGAAATAGAAGAAGAGGATGAAGAAGAAGAAGAGGAGGAAATAGAAGAAGAGGAAGAAGAAGAAGATGGGGAAGATGAAGATAATGATGATAAAGGGGAGGATGACGAAGAAGAGGAATAAAGGTTTTCCTACTTTAAAAGTTTTTTTCAAAATATAAAAATCACATAAGTTTGGAACTTGTAATAATTATTTCATATCAAATGAATATTGCTAAAAGGTTTTGTTTTATTTCAGATGTCATCTTCTAACGGATCTAGAGGCAAGCACGGAGCCTCTCGTGGATGCTCTGCATCACATCGAGCTTCAGTCTCCCATGAGGGGAGGAGCATGGGTCGAGGTTTCAATCCTTATTTGGACATCACTTCATGGGCCCTACAGTCTAATGCCTCTCATCGGTTTGACATCATGGCCCTAGTCGTAGGCGATGATCCGTTACGAGAGTCAGCAGAGGCATCACAGCCATCTGGACATGTATCTACCGTCGGGCAATCTTCTAGAGGTGGTAGTAGATGTTCTCATGGACCTCACGGGACAGATCCGGACATCTGGACACACATTGGTAACCCATTTGTTTGTATCGATCTTAATGATTTTCTTTCATGTTTCCTATCTTCCTAATTATCATAATGTCATTATCATACTTCAAAATCATTTGTAGGTTTCATCATGGTGATGTAGCCAGAGGGACTGTTTGTATCATTCCAAGCTTTCTATGAGGAGCCATGGATGAACTTTGAAGAGGTCCCCGCTGTTGTTCGAGATCGTATGTTTGGATTTTTCAGGATGTGTTTAAGTTTAATTCATTCATTTATGTTTAATTTTTTAGTTCTTATATATAATTTTTAACTTTTCTAATTCAACATTTGCAAACTTTGTTTACTTGAGGTTCCTCCTTAGATTGCTAAGTACGTGAAGCTTAGGAGGCGAAGTTGCATGCACATATGCGCGATTCAGTGTACAAGGCGCGACTCATTCTTCAAGGCTACGACGACATTGAAGACTGTCATGTTCCTTGGATCAATTACGATGTTGGTTTTCGGCTGATGGAGCGATATTGCATGTCCGTTGACATCCAGGAGAGATCAAGAATTAACACCAGGAATCGATCTCAGGGACACGCCGTCACAGAGAGAATGTCAAATATTTATGTTTAAGTTAAATTATTTGACATTGTCTATTTTACAAAATGTTGCCAAATTATTTATTTGTAACATTTTTAAGGAGGCCGGTCATAAAAGAAAGGCGACGGAGTTTGAGATTTTCGTGGAGACCCAAAAAAAATCGAGTACTCCTAGCGTTGTGGAGACAATATTAGCGGGAAAGCCACTAGCGAACATTCCCATGACCGACGAGACGGCTACTCGATTTTGGATAAAATTTTCACTGCCATTTATTTTACTACGTGTTACCTTTATTAGTATATATTTTTTTTATTTAACTAACTCATTATTATAAAATTCATAGGATTTATTTTTGGAGCAATTCGCTCAGCATTCAGAGTCGCAGGTCGACTCGTCCATGGATCCAGAAGGCTCCCAGCAGCAGCTTGTAGCAGCCGCTTCCCAGACATACATCGAGGTGGCCAAGCACAGAAGGGGAGGGTGTACAGGATTGGGTTAGCTGTAAGTCAGTTCTATCCAAAGAGCCAGCTGTCCGCTATCTGCAGGTCACAGTCACATCTGCTCGTGGCTCTGGAGTATCATTGGAGGAGCATCAGTTCTTGCAGCAGCAGGTTCTCACCCAGTAGCAGGCCATGGAACGGATGCAGGCTCGGATTACTTTCTTGATGAGACAGATGGGCGGGATCCCCGATTCTACCTGTCAGACTGAGACTGGGAGTGATGTGCCTAGATTCCCGGAGCAGCGATATCCCGGATTAGCCGGCCATTGATATATGTTCAGTTGTATATATTAGATGTTTATGATTGATTTGGGCATGATTTTGGTTTGGATTTGGTTCGGATTTGTATACGTTAAACAGGTATCTGTATTTTAGTTGAGTTTTTTGAATTTTTTTATTATTTTTTTAAAATTATCAAACCTTGCGATGGAATTCGTGGCAAAAATTAATTTCAAAAAATAGTTAAATCCAATTTATGCGACGGATTTCGTCGCAAGCTTTGATTTGCTTTGCGACGGAATCTGTCTTTCACTTATTTAATTAATAAAAAATTACAAACAAGAAATAATTTAAATAAAAATTTGCGATGGCATTTGTCGCGAATTAAGATGGAATTTTAAAATTGGATTTTACAATGAAAAAAGTCAATCCGTCGTAAAAATATTTGATTTTGTGATGGATCCGTCATAAAAATGTTGTTTTGCGATGCCATTGTTTGCAACGGAAATTGCCGTCGCGACGGATTTTTCCCACTTTTCGACGGAACATTTCCGTTGCAAAATGGGGCATTTTTTTGTAGTGCTGTTTGTGTAGTGTTCCTTTCACTGCTGCGACAAGTTATTCCTGTTGATAGAAAGATCAATTTTGTATCAAATCATAATTTGGGTCTTTTACAAGCATTTCTTGAAGTCTTTGCGCATCATCCACTTTCCTTTTGTCTTCGTCATCTCGAGAATAATCTTAAGGCAAGATACAGAGGTATTAATACGCCAGCATCATACAAGGATTATATTGTTGGGCTCTTCGAGAGATGTGCCTATGCCCCCAACGATTACAGATTTTTATAAGGAGATAGCAGAGTTTCATAAAAAAGGAGGCAAACTAGCCGGAGAATTTGTGATAACTCTAATGTCATATGAGAGGTGGGCTATTAGTTTTGCTTTTGGGTGTCGTTATGGGGAGATGACGACGAATGCTACAGAATCGTTCAATGTTTAGCTTTTGGTTGTGAGGGAATTACCGATCACTCAGTTGGTGGATCAGATCTGTGTCAAGTTGATGGAGAGGTTCAATAGTCATCAGAAAGAGGCTGAAGAATGGAATGACGTGTTATGCCCTAGGATGCTTGACACCCTGAATGACTTATTCGAGAATTGTCGTACTTATGCTGTCAAAAAATCATCGGAGCTGCTTTTTGAGGTGATGTCCATACCTACAGCTTCAGTTAATGTGAGAGAAAGGATTAGTTTATGTCGTATGTGACCAAAAAATGACTTTCCCTGTTTGCATGCAGCGTGTATGATTGGCAGGTTTTTTTTGCCGTTAAGCAGCATGATTGATCTTTATTTCTTTGTTGAAAGTTACAAGAAGAGCTATGAGGCTGTCATATATCCTCTTCCTTCATCTATTATCGACCAAATTGTAACAACCATAAATTTTGAAGTTGCTCCACCTACTGCAGGTAGGCAACCTGACAGGCCGAAAAAACGCCGTATTTTGTCGAGTGGCGAGGAGACAAGGGCTATTAACTGCACTAGGTGCAACAAGTTTGGTCACCACAACAGGAAGACATGTCAAGAAGTGATATAGTGATATTGTATTGTTTCTTTTCTTTGTTCCACGTTATTCCCGTTTTTATATGTTTAACCAATCTTGTTTTAAATTCTATTATATGTCAAATGTGTTTTTTTTATATGTTTTGCTGTTTTATTTTTTAAATAAATTGGAGAATTGTTTTCTAGACATCAGGTGCTCTGTTTCTAATTGATCTGGTGCTCTGTTTAAATAAACAGAGCGCCTTTTTAATTTGAAACAGAACGTCTGTTTCAAAAAGGTTATGAAACACTTAAACATTGAACAGACATATTTTCTATGTTATTCCCGTTGATATACATGTAACCAATCTTGTTTTAATTTCTATTATATGTCAAATGTGTTTTGCTGTTTTATTTTTCAAAATAAATTGGAGTATTATTTTCTAGGCATCAGGAGCTCTGTTTCTAATTGACTTGTCGCTCTGTTTATTTAACAGAGCGCCTTTGTAATTTGAAACAGAGCGCCTGTTTCAAAACAGTTATGACATACTTAAACATTGAACAAACATATTTTCCACGCAAAATCATTATGGAAATAATCACGATTAACATTGTGCGATGTACAAAGAAATCTCTCAAATTTGAATACAAGACATTGTATGATAGAAGGGCATATGGGCATTTCAGTTTGATACATCATTTTTGAGATAAATCAAATTTCTCTATTAAAGTCGACACTATCTTGGCCCTATAACAGCGGATTTCTTCCAACGTTGATGAGTTCGGTATTTCTGCTCCATTTGCGATCAATTCAATCCAATGGCATACGTGGACGCCGCAGTACAGGTTTTCTTGAGATGGCGTATCCCTCTTGATGATTACTTTCTTGTGTCCAGTCTGTTGTGTGACATCTTCTCTAACGATCTCATTGAGAAATCATTGAGCATAATCTGCCTACATGTTTAATAGCATATATGAAAACATTTTTATGTTTGAATTAAACTATTATCATATTATGTAAGGAACAAAATTTAACTGATTGTGGGATCTTACAAGTAGCTAGGCATCCCTTGTATACGCTGCTTTTTGTCTTTTAGAATTGTGATGTATCCACTTGTTGTTCTTGCTGTCGAAAGCCAATAATGTCCAATGGAATGCTGTCGAACCCTTAGGCCCGCCTCCTATGGTGTTAATTGGAAATAGGTGCCATCGACATGTTCTTCTCTATTCTTTTATCCATTTGCCCATAATTTCTCTTGGTTTTGAAATCATTTGCTACATTATATGTAGAAAAAAAGGTGAGATTTCAGAATTGATATGTATATGAAATCAAACATATCTCAGAGTTTTTCACTTACCTAACTGTCTGTACTGTACACGAATACTTAATCTTTGCATTTTGCCTCTTGGAGCATCAATGCCACATATGCATTGATAGCGGAATTACATAAAGCATCATCATTAGCCACTCGCTTTCAATCGTCCATATCGGCATATGCAGGACCTCTGACCGGATCTCTCGTAACAATGTTCAAGTGCCTGTAATATAACAATGGTTAGAGTTTTGTTGAAACATGCGCTCTGTTTATGTTACATAAGATGCTCTGTTTGATTGTGATAGAGGCGCTCTGTTTAACACACAACTGTCGCTCTGTTACATTCATCCCTTATAACAAACATTATTCATGTAATTATATTTGCTTTGTTATGACATCAGAGACAAATAAATAATGAAAATTAAACAATAAATTAATAATAATGTAAATTGAAATTAGATTACTTACATGTTGGGTAGGCTTAACGTCATTTTATTCCATTTCTCTCGTACGTTGTCCGACAAGTAGGATAAAACGTTCAGAGCAGTCTTGCTCTTTTTGTATGAACCATAGTGTAATTACTAAACCTTTTTGCTGGTCGCCCCTTTATCTTTGAGCCATAACCATGGACGACGGTGTACGTCCGGTCTTTTTCTTTGGTTTTTTCTTATCTGTTTCATCGTGGTTGACTTCTTCTTCGTCTGACTATAGGATTTCATCATTGTCGCTAAGTATAAAACATCGTCCTGTTTTGCTTCCTCTTTTTTGATTTCATTTCCTGTTGAAGTGTTGTCGTTCGCGTTTACCTTCTTTTCTATTTCGAGCTCCTCTGACAGCTTAATCTTCCCTTCGTCCTTGGAACGAATGATTCCGTGCAATCTTTCTCGCTCATCTGAAGCCTTCAATATTAAATCTCCGCTGTTTTTGAGCTCTCGTCTCAATGTCTCCTTTGTTGATGTCTCTTTCTCAAGCAATATTTTTGTTCTTTGAGTTTCTTCTTTCATTTCAAGAATGTGTTTCCTCAACTCCTCAATCAGTGCTACATTAGTCATTGAAGCGTTTTGAATCATCGCTTTTGGTTCAGCCTTTGACAGCATAAGGGTTTCAACCTCTGATCTTGCCGCGGTCAATTGAATTACCAATGAGAGTATTTACAATAAAAACACAACGATTTTGTAAATCGTTAACTAAGCAAAAAACATAATAACATGAAACAGAGCGTCAGTAATAACTAAATAGAGTGTCTTGATTAATTGAACATTGTTTACCTTTTCTTCAGCTGCATTCAACTCATGTGTTGTTTTTTTATTCTTTTCTTCCAACGAATGTACCTAAGACAAATAGAAAGCATGTTAGATGTGTTAAACAAACCTAAACAATACAGAGTGCTAGTTCATTACAAACAGAGCGCTAGAAGAAAAAAAAATCACCTTTTCTTAAGCTAAATTCATCCCTTGTATTGCTCTTTCGCCTTTCTCCTTCTCCATTTCTATCAGTTTATTTGCATCTTCAACCCAACAAGCAAAATAAAAAAGTTGGTTTAGGAAAAATCATGACTTAAATGAAACGAGAGTTAATATCTATTGTGCAAGCAATTTACCTGTTCCTCAAGGAAATAAATTTGTTTTGTTGCATTAATACATCTCTCCCTCAATGAAGTAATTTCCATTCTAGCTTCTCCTAATTGTGTGCTCAACAGTGTTACTTTACTTGGTTTAATGTGCTTTATCAGTAGATGAGATGATGAAATGTCGTCTTCATTGTTTTTGCTGTTGCGGCTCCTTTGAGTGGATTGACTAGAACTGGAACCATCCCTTCTAGCTCTAAACTCAAAATCTTGGGCATTTGGTCCTTGAGTTTGAGTTTCTTCGTTGGAATCTTCGTGTTCATCTTTAAGCCATTCAATGGCAGCAGCTCCCAAGCCATATTCTCTTCTTTCATGCTCCGTTGGGCTCAACGAATCCAGTAACAACTGTTATTTCGAAATCGCAAATGTTAGTCCATATTGCTCGATATCAAATGATAACACAAGAATAAATTCCATTTTTTGTTACCTTTTCTTCTTCAAAGCTAGATGTGGCGGCATTTATGTCTTTAGGTAGATCTTTCAGATTCCACCTTGTACACCTCGTACCTATTTCATCCTTGTTTTCTTCAAGTGGATCTACCACATCCGTCTTCTCCATAAACCAATATTGTCATTTAAAAAAAAAATCAAACACATTGAGAACAAGGTCTATCAAATAATAGAGCGCTTACATCAATACAAACAGAGAGCCTGTTGTCAATTTATCATATCTCTATAAAACATAGTGCCTTATTTACTAAAAGAGAGCGCCATGAGTTATTTTTTGTGAATGTTCCATAAACAAAGCGCATATTGGTAAACAAACAATGTGACATTGTAAAGTTACTTACAAGTACCACTAAGACACATCAAGTGACCTTTTCTGGAATCGAAATGTTTTCTTCGATCGACTTTGTCAATTTTCGAAAAAAATGTGATGTCTAGTTGTAATCACACATTAGATCCATATCTGCTACATGGTTATAGTAACCCCAATTCAAATACGGCTTCGATGTGGTTACGAAGAGCGTGTTCAAAATGTACAACATGAGAAGTCTGGATGTGTCCTCATAATCGTGCACTTCAGTCCCTCTCGATGCTGCTATGAGTGTATCTTTAATCTTCTTAGTCGTCAACTCCCTGTCCTTTCCATCTCCTTGGTTTCGATTTGGAAACCTTTTTTGTAAGAATTCGGAATCCTGTGCAACTTCGTCCGATGTTCGTCTAACACTGTGATCTCATTTTTAATAATAAGTTTCATAACTGGCCCTAAATTGCTTTTGTATTGCCACTCCATTTGAACTGTTGCAAAATACGAATGAATGTAAAGTTAGTAAATATACAGTTTCAGTGAAAAAGTTGCTTATGTGTTCATAAACAATGGCAAATAGGATTAATTTTAGCAATCAATCCAAACAGAGCGTCTTTGTTTTCAAAATAGAGCGCAGGTTGCCCATAAATTTCATTTACTAGAATTATATCAAAACAGAGCGCAGGTTGTCTATTTTTTTCAATTCCAATATGAAATATACACAGAGCGCCTTTTGAATTAGGAAAACAGAGCGCCTAAGTTTTTCACAAACAAAGCGCCTAAGTTTTTTTACAAACACAACGTCTGTGTACTATCCAAACAGAGCGCTTGTATTGCATATATCTCCATATAAGGTACATAGCACTAATCGTGGACTTTCAGTATACAATTTAGAATAACTAAAAATCAAAAATCAATTTATGGCTTAGGGTGTTTCATAGTAAATTCAGCCCAAATCATAAATTCGAAGCACTTTTTAAAATGGCGAATTCATGCAAAGACAAACACTCATCAATTTTACAAATAATGATCTATTTGGATTCAAATTTCGGTTTATACTACGTTTTCTTACCTATTCACTTGTTGAAAACAGTACGACAAACCAGAAATTAACAAAAACAGAGCAACATACCCTAATGCGGAGGACCTTCGATCCAAGATTACAATCTGAGCAAGAATTGACGAACGGACGATGATTCCTTCGTTGTCCATTTGGATCGAATTGGGTGTAATTAGGGGGTTTTTTTTATTTGGGATTAATGAATTCAGAGCGTCGGGATTTTTTGTTAAGCGACAGTTGGTTTTTTATTTTGTATGTGTTTGGAATGAAGATCTCGTGTGTACCTTTTTGGTACATTTTCAACCTTTTGTATTATTGGGTGATTTTTTTCCTTTTTTTATGAGAGAATTATCAATTAGTCATCAAAACCTAAAATATTTATCAATTGATCAAGTCATATTATGTTATTTACCAAATAAAAGAGTTTAATTTAAGGGTGTTTTACCTAAAACTACAAAAAAAATGAAAAAAATACCAAAAGAATACAAACGGAATCTTAATTCCCAAAACATACAATTGGAGCCCAAAACACACGCGCAAGACAGTGTCTCACAAACCCTCGACATTCTACATTCCGCATCAATATCACCCCACAAAAAATTCATCCTCGACGAAATTGATCACTCTTAGCTACCAATTTTGCCCTCCTAATCTCTCTGAATCGCACTGAGAAATTTATTTCCCCGAATTGGAGTTTCGTTGGAGGCGCTCTGCAAATTCGCTGGAAGAAAAATTGTGCATCTCAAACAAGAGGTAAGCCTTACTGATTCATGATTTGATGATTACAAAAAAGGGTCCAAGAAACTAAAATCTGTTGGCTGCATTGCATGCAATCAAAAATCTGTGAAAAAATGATACCGAAACGTATGATTATAAGAATAAATTTGCAAACCCTAAAAATATGAAGAGAATGCGAATTCTGAGTGGTTGTGAAATTAATACGATATATTATTATTTGTTACGGTTCGCAGAAATATAAATTCACACCATTTATTTATTCTGTGTAAATTCAAAAGGCGCTCTGTATAAAATAAACAGGCGCTCTATTTAAAATAAACAGGTGCTCTGTTATATACTAATACAAAGGCGCTCTGTTTAAAAAAAACAGGCGCTCTGTTATATTACTTTTTAGTCTTATAGGTGTACATTGTTTATAAACTTGACATTATTATCAAATGTGGAACAGGAACAATGTCAGAACAATACAGGAGTAATTTAGGTGCATTGTTGAAAATTTTGACATGTCCAAAAGAGGGAATGATAGTTAAGGATGAACGGGATGTATAAGTTTGAATTAGTAAGGCTTACCTCTCGTTCGAGATGTACAATTCTTCTCCCAGCAAATTCGCAGAGCGCCTCCAACGAAACTCCTATTCGTGGATATGAATTTCTCACACAGATTGTACATATCCACAAAGAATTGTGCATCTCACATAGATTGTATTTGATAAAGACCCCCTTTTGGAATATGATAAAGGGATTCTCGAAGAAAGGGTGACAATTGCGTATCCAAGGAAAAGCGACATTTGCATACATCAAATTGTTGCAGGTTACAACAGAACGAACAGATCCTTCACCTTAGGCAACCATATATTCACTATTAAGGAAATGGACATGAAACTGATTTTCGGAATAGTTGATGGGAATATTGACATGGATCAGAGCGGGTTGATGGAGACAATCAATGACTCTAAATTCCTGGACAGAAATTTTAAGGAACGAAAAACGGGAAGTAGAGGACACAGCACGACTCCTGATGCTCTACATATTGATCACACTGTTCGTGAGTACGTCAAGGACTTCATTAAGCTGGTGCTACTGCAATTTTGTTGCCGACATGGATAAAATGTGTGATTACAAGTGGACGCCACACTTTTTTCATAAGTTGATTGGATCATTAAATGATAACTGCTCCATTCCAGAAAAAATGACAGGATCTGCAATGCTAATCTCTGTAAGTATTTCAGACGATCCAAACTTATTTTTTGAATTCATTCTCTCTGTATTTTTTGAAAGGCGTCTGTATGTTTAAAAGGCGCTCTATGTTTTAAATAGCCGCTCTGTTTTGTAGATTAACATATAATCAACTAATTAATAATGGTTAATTGTTTTAATTGTCAGTACTAGCATATGGAAAGGACTCAAGTGGTAGAACCATCATCAAATGTTTATGAAGGTTGTAGCATACCAAGATGTGCCAGGTGGAATCTTAGAGATCTGCCGAATAACATTGATGCCTCCTTCAAAAAATTTAAAGCGAAGAAGGTAAAAAAAAATGTTTAAATGGTTTCATTTAACATAAATGTCTGTAACAATACAATGAAATAATATGCTCATAAATTTTTTCAGATAATTTTGGACCCATTACGTTCAACTGAAATAGAAAAACTTCGAACGGCATGCCACCAGCTGAAAACAATACAATAAAGCAGATGACGATGATTCCTGCGATGGAACACCAACACAAGCTCCCGATGTGGCCAATTTTGAGTTCAAGGTAAGAAGCTGCCATTCACGTTCAAGTGAGGCAACTGAGAGTGACGAACAAATACAGAAAAAAGATGATGAAGTTTCGTCTGATGATGTGTTGAAAAAACATATCAAGTCGGGGAAAATGGAACTGCTACATAAAGAATTAACAGAGGCAAAAGCAGAAAACCTCACCCTGACAAAGAGATGGGTGGAAGAAAAGAAAGAAGTTTCGTTGTTGAGAAAAATGATAACAACTAAACTCATACCGACGTTATTGTTGGTTTGGAAATTTTTTAGAAGTCTATTTTTAAAAGAAAATATTATTTCAATTTGTAAAAAAGCTTGAAGAAAGAAACAAAAATTTGAAATTGGAGAAACAGAAACACAAGGATGCAGAGGATGTGCTAACTGTGGAAGTAGTAAAGGTATGATTTTTTGGGTTTTATTACTAAGCGCTCTGGATATTTGTTCAGGCATTCTGTGTATAATAGATCAGACAAAAGAGTATGGTAATTTCAAAAATTAGAAGGTTTTGAATTATTCAGGTGATACAATTGGAAGAAAAATAGAAGGAGAAACGGGATGAAGTAAAAGTGGTTGAAGAAAAGGTAACATAGTAAAAAGATACTTTGGTACTTAAGCTATACTTTTTAAAAGTGTCACTCTGTTTTAATGAATGTCTCTTGAATTCAGAAATAAAATACTAATCATTTTTTTAAAATGTCAGATCAAAACTTTGGAAGGAAACATTGAGAAAACAAAACTAGAATTGTCAAAAGCATTGGAAAAGGTAAAGAGAATACGTTGTTTCTTAAGGCGCTCTATGTTTCTGAATAGGCGTTGTGTGTTTCTGAATAGCGCTTTGTTTTATTGCAATGATTTGTATGGTTTTTAAAAAGTTTCTTAAAAAGGGATTTTTGATTCCATTAGGTCAATACCTTGGAGGGTGATTTAACCTCAACAATATCTTAACTTGAAACATTACGTCTTACAAGATGAGTCAAGTGGAGATACAAGGAAACGATCCAACCAGTGCAGCAAAAGAGATTTTAGAACTGGAAAACAAAATTGAAGAACTGATTCAAGGGAATGAAAAGTTGAAGCTGTTGATGTCAAAAGAAGCCCAAGTCAAGGAACTGTTGCAGGAAGAACTAATGAAATCTGGAGAATTGATAATGAAAGCCTCAACGGAACATGAGAGGTTAAATGGAATCATCTTTGTTAAAGAGGATGAAAAAATAAGGCTGTCGGAAGAACTTGAGAAAGAAAGGAAGATTAGCGCAGAATACAAGCAATTCGAGAGCACGCAGAGAACAATACAGACAAAAGAACAAAAATAGCATGATCATTATCAAATCAGTGATGATGATGAACGGTTACAATATGAATCTGAACAAGAAGGGCAAGCCAAGGAACCAATGAAGGAAGAGAAGAAGAAGAAAAAATTCGGACGTACACCGACGTCGATGATCAAACGCATCAAAGACAAGGGTTCCAGATCAACAAAAAGGATGAGCAACTTTGAATATGATTATTCGAAGCGGAGCAAGACTGCAGGGGATGTTGAGAGCTACCCTACGGACGAAGTACGGAACAAATGGGCAATGATGAAGGACCAACCCTCCATGTCTACGTAAGCATTTGAATTAATGATAATCGTGCTGTAAATTTCATTTATTTCCCTTCTTTTTGCATATTAAATAATTCTACTTTGCATTTACATCATGAAATCATATAATTTAAAACAAAGCGCCTGTTTTAAACAAAACAGAGCGCCAGTATTACAAGCTGTCACACTGTTATCATAACAGAGCGCCTGTTTTAAAAAAACAGACCGTCTGTTATAATGTTTTGTATTTTTGTTAAAAAATATAAAATAGATATTAATAATATTATTACTTTAGATATTAAAGTAACTAAGAAATTAACATTTCATTACATGATTTGTGTAACAAATGACGGGATCAGAGGTGATGCATACGTTGATTATGACGACATCTGTTATATTGCAAAAGACGGATCATTGTCTTATACTGCAATCAATGCTTATGTAACATTGATGTTATAAAAAGAAAAATGCAAAAAACAAATTGTGATCAACAGTACAGAATGTTTGGTAAGTTATTTAATGTTATGAATATTAGATTACATTTCTGTTTCAACATGACATAACTCACTTCTTCTATTACATTTAATGCTGTATTTTGTTACACAAAATAAAGAGACAGCCGAAAAATGGATAAAGGAGAAGATGATTGGACAAAGGACACAACGTTGGCACCTGTTCCCAATAAACTCAACTGAAGGGTCGCCAAAGGGTTCAACATCTTTTCACTGGACTTTGTTAATGTTCGACAGTGAGAATAATAGTTAAGTACATCACAATTTCAAAACAAAAAAGACAGCGTATGGGAGATATGCTCAAATACTGGTAAGAACAGATGCGTCGAACTATTTGTTTTAATTTAAATTAAAAAAAATGTTAACGATTGTTTCAATATGATGTAGGTGAAGTCGGAACTCAAGTAAACGAGAAACCTAAAGTGATTATCAACAAGAATGCACCTTTACAGCAAAATGTGGACTGTGGTGTCCACGTCTGCCATTGGATTGAATTACTGACTAATGGTGAAGAAATACCGAAGCCCACAACACTAGAAGAAATCCAGAAGTTCAGAGCAAAGATATTATCGACTTTGACAGAGGGATATCAGTTAAAAAAAGTGTGATGGTTTTCGTATCTTAAAATGTATTGTGCTAAAAAATGCTACTTTCTGTTTTGGGAATGATTAAACTTCAAGGGATTTGTTTATATCCTGCTCAATTCAATGAAATATATGAGATCAATTGCCCATATGTGTCTTATTTTGTGTTTCTTTTTCCGATGTTTTTTTTCTTTGAAGGACCTCTGTATTAAATACAGAAGGCACTCTGTATTTTGAACTACCGCTCTGTGACAGTTTCAATAGGCGCTCTGTTGTGTTAAAAGTTTGACAGAATCATGGAAAGACACAATGCTTTGTTTTAAATACACAGCGCCCCTAACAAAAACATCAAAGGACAAGATTCAAATTATTAATAACAAAAAAATACAATTCATGATTTAAAACTTATAGAAATGAAATATAAACATATGTCTCGATCATGGTATAGCCTCACGATAAGTTTTCCGGTTATGATGGCCAAATTTGTTGCACCTTGAACACTTCAAAGCCCTTCTCACCTCGTAACTCGAAAAAATACGACATTTTTTGAGCCTTTCAGGTAACCGTCCCATTGATGGTGGAACTATTTCAATAGCTACCTGAGTTGCAATTTGATCGACTAAAGATGACGGAATAGGATATATGAGTAACTCATAGCTTCTCCGGTAATTATACTTGAAAAAATAAGGATCAATCATGCTATTTATTGACAAAGAATACTTTCCAATAACACATGCTGCATGAAGGCATGGAAAACCATTGGCCAGCCACATTCGACACGAGCAAGTCTTTTCTCTGATATTTACCGAAGTTGTTGGGTCTGAAATCACCTCAAAAACAATCTCCGAAGATTTATTCACTGAGAAAGTACGAGAGTTCTTGAATAATTCATTCAAAGTGTCTGACATCCTAGGGTATAACAAGCCATTCCATTCATCCGTTTCTTTTCGATGATTGTTGAACCACTCAATTAATTTGGTGAGAATATGATCCACCATCTGAGTAATAGGAAGCTCCCTCGTGTCCAAAAGTCAAGCATCAAAAGACTCCGCAACATTAGTCGTCATCTCCCCATACCGACAACCGACAAAAAAACTTATCGCCCACATATCATAAGACATCAAAGAATCCAAGAACTCAACTAATAACTTTCCTGCTGTCTTTTGAAATGTAGTAATCAAATGATAAAAATCAGTGATCGTTGGTGCTTTCGCACATTCGTCAAAGAGACCAATAATATAATCATTGTAAGATGCTGGCATATTAGTTCCTCGGTATCGTGCTTTCAGATTATCCATGAGGTGGCAGAGACAATAACAGAGTACGCTATAAAAAAACTGCATTTTAGCAAAAAACTTTGCGATGGAAAATATCCGTCGTAAAATATTTGAAAATACGACGGCTCCGTTGCAGAAAAAAGATTTTGAGAAAAAAAAAAAAGAAAGAAAAATTTTACGACGAAAAAGTCAACGACCGTCGCAAAAATATACAACTTTACCGACGGATCCGTAGAAAAATAATATAGTGTATCTCTTTTTCCTACGGATCCGTCTCAACTACATTGGTTTCCAACACTTAGAAAAATTTTGAACTTGCATTTTATTTTTTAGCGACGGATCCCTCGCAAATGTTTTTAAACTAGGAAGCAACAAATAGTCAGGTTTAAAATTTTAAATTTTTGGGAATTTAAAAGTTTTTTTTTTTTTAAATATAGAGTGTTTCGCTACGGATTCGTAGCAAAACAGACGTGTTTGCTACAGATCCGTAGCAGAGTTGTCATATCTGCGTCGGAATCCGTCGCGAAATACAGTTTTATTATTATTTTTGTTGATGGTGTAAATATTTTTTTCATGTATGTCAAATAAAAATAATTTGCTAATATTAATATTTTTTTCATTAGAACGAAAGTATATTTTGTTAACATTATAGTTTGATATATTAGTAATCGCTTATGACACATAAAATAGATCAAATACTTAAAAAGTTAAAAAAAAAAAAAACCGTAGCATTTAGGAATATCTTGTTAAACGCAATGCATATGTTATGAACTCGTTCCAAGATTAGGATCTAGAGTTTAGGGTTAGGTTTAATTACTTACATGTCAATGTATAGAGAATTTAACAAGTTTAAGAAATTTAAAAGTTTTTTTAAATATAGAGTGTTTCGCTACAGATCCGTAGCAAACTGGACGTTGTTGTGACGGATCCGTAGCAAAGTTGTCATATCTGCGACGGAATCCATCGCGAAATACAGTTTTCAAAAAATTTTATTATTATTTTTGTTTATGGTGTAAATATTTTTTCCAAGTACGATGATACGTTCAAGTTTGTTATATCAAAATTAAATAATTTGCTAATATTAATATTTTTTTTATTTGTGCATGTATTATGTATAAGGTTAAGTTTTTATTTTTATATTTTTTTAAACGGTGTAAACATTTTGTCGTGTCGTATACTCACACACGTTTAAGTTTGTTACAATAAAACATGATGTCCTGATAATTTTAAATAAAAAATTTCCGTTACAAACTGATTATCGTTCATGTTAGGATCGGATTTGATATATTAGTAATTACTTCTAACGCATAAAGTAAATAAAAGCTAAACAATTTTATGAAAAACTTTGGAATAGCTTGCTACGTCGATGATGTTAAAGGGAATGGTTTTCTTATGAGCTGGAAGTTAGGGTAATTAGGGTTATTTTGTATCGCCTGTCAAAGTATGGAGACGGATACGTAGCAAATTTGATAGTATTAGCGACGGATCCCTAGCAATATATTGAATATTAAGACGGATTCCGTCGCAAATGATGCATAATCTCAACTTTTTATTTTTTGAGTTTTACGTTGTTAACATTTTAAAAGTTTGTTACAACAAAACATGATGTCTTGATAATTTTTAAAAAAAAATTTGTTAATATTTTAAAAGTTTGTTACAATAAGGGGAATTTACCTAAAACTACAAGAGGTGAAAAAAATACCAAACCAATACAAAACGGAATCTTAATTACAAAAACATACAATTGGAGTGCGAAACCGACGCGCACAACTTTCAATTGCATAAATCCACGACGCTTTCTATTCCGCCTCATCATCTCCTTCGCACACTCTCGAATTGAATCTACCTGAAAATTTTAAATTCTACGTGTCAATTTCACCGGACAATTTCGACAACAATTTGCTGTAAATTTTCTAGGAAATCAATTTTGTGTGAGGCACTCTGCAAATTTGCAGTGACAACAATTTCAAAAGGTATCATTTTAACTACCAATTTGTTGAATGGAGTTTCATCCGAATCATTTTCTCTCAGATTTTGTAGTGCGTGCAATGTACTCAACAAATCAAAGTTTTTGTTGGATTCGAAAAAGTATGATAATAAATAACAATAAACTTACAAACCCTAAAAACATGAACAGAATATCAAATCTTTTGTGGGTGTGATATATTACTATTTGTTAGGGTTTGAAACATAAACTCACACCATTAAACAATTAACCGGCGCTCTGTTTGGAAATGAACAGGAGCTCTGTTTGTAAATGAACAAGCGCTCTATGTATTTTTTATAGAGCCCCTGTTTAAAATTAAACAGAGCGCCTGTTTAAAAATAAACAGAACGATTGTATAATATTAAACAGGGGCTCAAATTTCAAATGGCGCTCCGAATTAAACAAGCGCTCTGAAAATTTTGTGTGGATATGATATTTTACTATTTGTTAGGGTTTGAAACATAAATTCACACCGTTAAACAATTAACCGGCGCTCTGTTTGAAAATAAACAGGCGCTCTGTTTGGAAATGAACAGACGCTGTGTGTATTTTTGAACAGAGCGCCTGTTTAAAATTAAACAGAGCGCCTATTTAAAAATAAATAGAATGACTGTATAATTTTAAACAGGGGCTCTCGAAAATTTCAAATGGCGCTCTGAATTAAACAGGCACTCTGAAAATCTTGTGTAGGTGTGATATTTTACTATTTGTTAGGGTTTGAAACATAAATTCACCCCGTTAGACAATTAAGCGGCGCTCTATGTGAAATTAAACCGACGCACTGTTTGGAAATGAATAGACGCTCTGTTTGAAATTAAGCATGCGCTCTGTTTGAAAATGAACAGGCGCCTTGGTGAAAATTCTCACATGTCCAAAAGAGGGACTAACAGTTACGGATCAACAAAGATTGTATTTCTTAAAGACCCTCCTTTTGAATCTCATAAAGGCGATTCTTGAAAGAAGGGTGACGATTGGGAATTCCAGGAAAAGCGATCTTTGCATACATCAGATTGTGGCAGGTTACAACAGAATGAAAAGATCCTTCACCTTAGGCAACCATATATGCGCGATCAACGAAATGGACATGAAATTGATTTTTGGAATAATTGATGGCAATATTGACATGGATGAGGGTAGGATGATGAAAATAATAAATGAGCCTGAAAGCAATATTGGAATAGACGTTTTAAGGATCAAAAAATGGGAAACAGACCACAAAGGGAATTGACAACAAAGAAAATCAAAGAGACTTTGATTGAAGTTTCACAAAAAACAGAAGTGTCAGATTATGAGGATATAGCACGACAGCTGGTGCTCTATATGTTGAGCACACTGTTTGTGAGCATGTCCAAGCCTTCGTTGAATTGGAGCTACTGTAATTTCGCGGCCAACATTGAAAAAATGTGTGATTACAAGTGGACGTCCCACTTTTTCCAAAAATTGATTGGATCATTGGACGATAACTGCTCCATTCTGGAAAAAGTGACAGGATGTGCAATTCTAATCCCTGTAAGTATTTCAGACGATACAAACAGATTTTTTCCAGTCATTCTTTCTGGCGCTCTGTGTTTCCAATAGGCGCTCTATTTCCAATAATTGGCGCTCTGTCCTACATAACTGGCGCTCTATCCCATATAACTGGCGCTCTGTCCCACCCAAATAACGCTCTCTATTTAATACACATGCGCTCTGTTTTGTAGATTGACACATAATAAAATAAATAATGATTGTTAATTCTTTCTTTTAATTTTCAGTACTGGTTTCTGGAAAGGACCGAAGTCATACAACTATCATCACATGTTTATCAAGACTGCAGCATGTCAAGATGTGCAAGGTGGAATCTCAAGGATATGCCGAAAGACATAGATGCCTCCTTCAAAAAATTCAATGTGAAGAAGGTAAATAATATATTCAAAATTTATCATAAATATCTGAAACAATACAATTAAATAATAATATGGTCTTAAATTATTTCAGATAATTTTTTACCGATTACGTCCAAGCGAAGTGGAAAAGACTTTGTATGGCATGTCACCAGAAGACGATCAAGCAGATGACGGTGATTCCCTCAATGGAACACCAACTCAAGGTCCCAATGTGACTGATTTTGAGTTCAGGGCAAGGAGCTGCCATTCAAATTCTACTGAGGCAACAGAGAGCGATAAAGACATACAAGAAAAAGATGAAGAGGCTACCTCTGATGATGTGTTGATAAAACACATCAAGCCGGGAAAAATGGAACGGCTGCACAAAAACCTGACCAAAACAAAAGCACAAAACCTCGCTCTGACAGAGAGATGGGAGGAGGAAAAGAAAGAACTTTCCTTGTTGAGAGAAATGGTAACAACTAAATTCATGCTGAAGTAATTGTTTGTTTGGAAAAATTTTAAGAGTCTGTTTCTAAAGCATTTATTATTTAAATTTATAAAAAACCTTGAGGAAACAAGCAAACATTTGGAATTGGAGAAAGAGCAACGAAAAGATGCAGAGGATGCGATGACTTTGGAAGGAGCAAAGGTATGAATTTTTGGGTTCTATTGATAGGCGCTCTGGATTTTTGGGTTCAGGCGCTCTGGGTTCTATCAAGAAAAAGAGTATGGTCATTCCAAAAATTAACAGGTCTTTTTTTATTCAGGTGATACTCTTGGAAGAAAAATGTGAGGAGAAATCTCATGAACTTAAAGGGGCTGAAGAAAAGATAATTTAGTAAAAAAAATAAAAATTGGAAAACTGTCTTGTCGCTCTGTTTTTTAATGAATGTCTCTTGAATTCCGAATTAAAGTACTAATCAATTTTTAAAATGTCAGATCAATGCATTGGAGGCAAACATTGAGAAAACAAAACTTGAATTGTCAAAGGCATTGGAAAAGGTAAAAAGAACACACTGTTTTTGAAGACGCTTTGTGTTTTTTTAATTGACGCTCTGTTCATACTATTTCTTAAGGCGCTCTATTTTTTTTAATTGGCAGTCTGATAATAATATTTCTTAAGGCACTCTGTGTTTTTTAATAAGCGCTCTATTTTATTCCAATGATTTCTGTGGTTCATTCAAAGATTGTTAAAAAGGTTTTTTTTTTATTTCATTAGATCAATACCTTGGAAGGTGATTTAACTTCAAAAAGATCTGAACTTGAAACATTACGACTTACAATGATGAGTCAAGTAGGGGTGCCAAGAGACGATCCTGTCAACAGTGCCGCAAAAGATATTTTACAACTAGAAAAGAAAATTGAAGAACTGGTTCAAGGGAATGAAAACTTGAAGTTGTTGATATCGAAAGAAGCCAAAGTGATGCAACTGTTGCGAGAAGAACTAAGAAGATCTGGAGAATTGATAATGAAAGCCACAGCGGAACAGGAGAGGTTAAATGCAATCATCTTTGTAAAAGAGGATGAAAAAA
>JAOVYX010020967.1:0-16339 GCA_035668315.1 Drosera spatulata | reverse complement strand
AGAAAAAGAGGGTTACTTCCAGATTCTAGAAGACAAAGTCAAGTTACGCATATTCATCATGCATCTACTGTGGACATTGGAAATGCAAATGTTGGAGTGAATCATCGAAAGTCATCTGGCAATGGAAATACTTCTTTGGAGAGACGATGGAGCCTAGAGGTTTCAATTGAGAAAGTCCTTGGGCACGTTTCATCTCTCAAATTTTCTGAGCCCGTTGCTGAAGGCGTGGAGAAGATTCCTGAGACAAACAGTCCAATATTGGAACGAGAATATATGCAGGGTGTTTTAATCAGTGAGCTCATCGTGAATGATAGGTTTTCCCCTAGGCGAGCAAAACGGTGGCAGAAGAAACTTGAGAAGGAGGTGAAAAAGCCCGGTGAAACTATTATTAAAGGGCATTGTAGTTATGATTTGATGCTCAGTTTGCAGCTTGGTATCAGGTTATTTCCAAACTTAAGAGTATATCTTTATATTTATACTCTATCAAGTCTCATGCATACGTGCCAGAATATGACCATTAGCTCAAATATAGCCTGTAAATGTCATGATGAATGACTTGATTTATGAACTTGAAGTTCTTGATTCGACATAGATGTCTGGTGATAGTGCACGTTTTTTTTAAAGTGAAACTATGGCATGCTATGCTACAATAAGTATATGTGTTAATTTACTTCCCTAGCTGGCTCTGGGTTCTAGCATCTTGTAGGATCTAATTTATGCCGGCTCAGCATTTTCCCTCGGCGCAAAGCATTTTCGGGAATATATATTAATGCATTAGTTTTATGGTTCTCTTGTATGTCTTCTTCAGTAAATAATGCTTGCATCGAATGGGTCTTATGTAGGTATACAGTGGGAAAGATTACGCCCATACAACGGCGTGAAGTTCGAGCATCAGATTTTGGTCCTCGAGCTAGCTTTTGGATGAATTTTCCCAGAGAAGGGTCTCAATTAACTCCCTGTCATCAATCACAAGATTTTAAATGGAAGGACTATTGTCCAATGGTTTTCAGGTATTTTTAAATTCGGTTATGTGCATTAGCTGATGAATGCTTGTATGTGCTTGCTTTTCAACACACTTCTATCGGTGTATAATCTCACTCCTTAACTTTTCAAGGGATTTGAGGGAGATGTTCAAGATAGATGCTGCTGACTACATGATGTCCATCTGTGGGAATGATGCTCTGAGACAGCTGTCATCTCCCGGGAAGAGTGGCAGTGTGTTTTTCTTGTCCCAAGATGACCGTTTCATGATTAAGACTTTACGGAAGCCTGAAGTTAAGGTTTGCATCTTCTTAAACACATGCGCTCAATATGTCATCTTCGGGTTGTATGCTTTTCATGTTCAAAGTTATGTTACAGTACGTGAGGAATTTTCAAATTGAGGCCATCGTAAGAGATCTTGTCTTGATAGCTAGTTACATCTTAGATAACATAATCAGGTTGTATGTGTCTTTTCTTTAATGTCAATATCGTTTATTTGACAAGCATTCTTTTTTATTTTCCGGTTGAGGTTTCACATCTGTCATATGCTATGATAAGCGTTTACAACGAATATGATGTTTGTAGCCGATATATATTGTTTTATCTGTTAATCATGCTTGATTTTCTTATATATTCTGGTACCTAGGTCCTTCTGCAAATGCTTCCGACCTATCATCATCATGTACGTACATATGATAACACGCTCATCACCAAGTTTTTTGGTCTTCACAGAATTAAACCTTCAAGTGGTCAAAAGGTAACCACTTCTATACCTTCAACGGCTCTGCGGTATGTCATCTTCATTCAAAGTATTATTATGTTACAAATTTGTAGTTCAGATGTTGTTTGAGTACTTGTCACACATTAAAGGCACTTTCTCGTGTCACAATGAAAATTGCCCCCTTCCCTCAGTCTACGCTGGTAATTTCGATCTCTTGGTGGTGGCTAATACTTGAAGAAATCCTTATTATTTTTCCTTTTGCAGTTCCGTTTTGTAGTCATGGGAAATATGTTCTGCACCGAGCTAAGGATCCATCGAAGATTTGACCTTAAAGGTTCCTCGCTTGGACGTTCTGCAGATAATGTTGAGATCGACGAAAATACAATACTAAAGGATTTGGATCTGAATTACTGCTTTTACCTGGAACCTTCTTGGCGGGACAACCTCTTGAAGTGAGTGATCTGATCTTGTGTTGTTCTTAATTGATTCAAAGTTCAGTTGAATGGGCATCATAGGCATTGGGTAGTTTAACTTTTGAATTCAGTGGGTAAGGCTTGCGACGGTTGGTCTGTAACAGCCGAAAACCTCAGAGGCCTAAAAAAAATTCAACCCTGATGTTGGACATTACAGAAGGAGTGGAGTAGTATTGCTTTGGGTACCGTAACCCAGCATAAGTGTAGAAGTGGTTTAATAAGAGCGATATCTATAACATCTCCGAATTCTCTCTGTGCATTTTATAGAAACCATTTCCTCGTGAAAGGAAAATTCAGTAGATGTAGAAACCTCAACATGAACCAATAACCAGTATTTATAGAACTAATTGAAGTGTCATCGGATGTATGGAAATTAGAGAATCCAGCTAGTGATTCCATAACGAAATTGGTAAAAGCCCAGCTCATAACATCAGCTGTTGTTTTTTTTTTTTTTTTTTTTTTGGATTCTTCTCTAGCCTTTAGTGATGATGCTTCATGAACATCCTTCTTCGCAGGCAGATTGAGATCGACAGTAAATTCTTGGAGTCCCAGCACATTATGGATTATAGCCTTCTGCTAGGTGTCCACTATCGAGCTCCCCAAATGTTGCAAGCTTTCAAGTCTTCGTCAGGAAGTAGAAAAGCAGATGGATTGGAATCTCTTGCAGAGGAAGGTTGGTCGCACACACACGCTGCTTCCTTCTCCTGCATATGGTTCTTGTGTCTTCTTGTTTCTACAAGAACCTTTGTAACTATTACTTGTGATTTTGTCAAGGGCATCAGAGCATGCCCAGTAACTATCTCTGATGACGATCAGGCTGGAAGTGGACCTTTTAAGCTTGTCTTCTATAAGCAACATTTTCAGCATGTCGATTTGGATATTGTGGTAAGAAACATTCAAGTTCGTTAACTTTGTTGGGGTTTACTCTATGGCAGAAGTCTTGGAGGACAACTTGTATCCGCAAAGCCTTGTCCTAGTGGCTCGTGGATCAGGTGATGGCACGGTTGTAGTCGGTCCCCATATTAGAGGTGGTCGTTTGCGAGCGTCTTCTGCAACAGGCAATGAAGAAGTGGATCTGCTCCTAGGCAGAACAAGGTATTAAGTCAACTTTGACAAATTCGCATGTTTCAATGAGGCTCCATTTCTTTTTTCCTTGGTTGTTTTCTGGTTTTGTTGGGTGAATGTTTTTTAACGTTTGCTATACCATATGGTTGCCTTGATGAACCATGTACGTGATTGTACCTTTTCTTCGACCGGAAATGAAAAACCAAGAACGTGATTGTAGTAGTGATGCCAACCAGACCTTGAAAGAAAGCATGCTAGCCTTGTCTAAGCAACTGAGTGTTGTATCATGTTTGTTTTTGACAGACTCCAGATTCAGCTTGGAGTCAACATGCCTGCGAGAGCTGAGCGGATCAATGAAGAAGCAGAAGGATCGTTTCATGAAGCATATGACGTCGTCTTATACCTCGGTATCATCGACATATTACAAGACTACAACATGACTAAAAAGATTGAGCATGCCTACAAATCGATCCAATTCGATTCTGTGTCCATATCAGCTGTAGACCCTACATTTTATTCAGAACGTTTCCTACAGTTTATTAGAAAGGTTTTCCCACCAAATGTCGCGGCTAGTTGCTAATGTAAGGTGGCGAGGTTTTCGAAGTTCTTTCTTTGTACAGAAAATCTTCTAGCCGTTGTCTATATGTATACTACTAAGAATCAGATTTGTCTCATATCTGACATGAAACTAATCCAAAATGGTTGGTAAGGATACAGGAAAAGAATCGAACTATAACAAAGTTAAGATGCCGCAAAGCAAATTCAAAAGTACGAGGGGTCGAAGGAGGCTTTCAACCTGTTCTTAAAATAAAATAAAAAGATGGCCATACAGCGTCAAGTGAGTCGTAAAATGGCCCTTGACAAGGCCCTACAGCGATGGCAAGGTCATGAATCGTAAACTATGAGAAGAGAACTGAGTTTTGCTACCAGAGATCAAGTGGGTGAATCTCGCATTACAAATTACTATGCATCTATACAAAAGCGAAGCCTAGGAAAACTATCGTAAGCAGTTGCTGGTATACACAGCTAGTCATTGACATCAGTAGAAAGATGTCAGTTCTTTTCCCTGCAACTGCAAGCAGAGTAGGCATTCGATACCAGTAGATTTCGTTACATATTTAAGAATGATAATGAAGCACGAACAAGACAATACTTCTTGAGATGAACGAAAGATATTAATAGGATTCTTCGAATTCATTTGATGGAAATAAAGTAGCATGCACAAGAGAATCTTTCTGAGAAAATTACCCAACTGGTTACAAATACCAACATAATTTTTCTTCTAAGAGATCGACTATAACATGCTTTTCAGCCACTGGAAACGGGATCTACAGTTCAATCAAGTAGAAATAACAAACCACTTTGGATCATAAAAACTGCAAAGAATGTAGCAGGTCTTGACCTATTTCGCAAATAAGGACGCAAATGGGTCTAGTACAACTACATAACATGACATACGAGGGAGGAATAACCATTAAAGACTAGTACAACATCTAGGAAGAAAACAAACTTACCAAGCTAATAGACCCGAGCTTCCCTGATAAACATGAGTATTTTTTCAGCACGTTGCTTGGTTTTAGCTTCGTAAGTTCTGGGCTTGTCTTCATCAGTAAACCTGACCTCTAGGGTGATATAGTGCACCAAACCACAGTCAATTTCCTCTATTGCTTTGATAACTCTAATAAACTCCATCCTTTTACCCTGGTGGTAAACAAAGATATTCCACAGCATGTGTATAAATAACATAATAATAATACCGAGTTTGGGATAGAAGATGGACTGACAGCAGCTGCATATAATGGAGAGATTACAAACCTGCTGACTCTCCCTATTGCACTCATCAACAGCAAATTGGGCCATATTTAGAATGTAAGGATCATTTTCTGCTTCCTTGACAGGCCATATGGCATCAATTATGGGGAAAGGCAGCCTTGGAACATCAAATCCATGCAATTCGTTCAGATGTCATCAAATTATGAACAAAACCAAAGCCTTCATGGAGCATAATTACACAGAGGAGCATAAAAGAGCATATATGCTGAACTCAGCCCACTATGCAAGAAGGAGCATAACTAACATATACAATTGTACTGTATCAGCTGCAATGTTGTATCATCTCATTTTTCGTAAAGGATACTTACTTACACATTATTTACCACACCCTGACCCCCGTTCCCATAACAGAGATAAGTTTCTGGAAGAGCTTAAATTAGCAAAAGATAATCAGAATTAACCCTGCACAAGATAATCGAAAGACATTATCTCGAGGTAGGGATGGGGTTGGAATTGAGGTAGGGGATCCAATGTGATTAAAGCAATTAAACAAATTACCTCTAACGAGTTCTGCTCATCCACAACAAACTTTGCCTGCTCTACAAGCTTAGGATGCTCAAGCCAATCTGCAGGCCATATGCATAGAAATGTCCCGACAGGAGGCTCTGGAACATCGAACCCCTACAATTTGCAAAGATATCATTAAAAAAACACCAAACCCTTGCAGTTAGCCAAGACATCGTTCTTTTCCAAAAAATGGCCAATTGCTAGTCCTTTAACAAGGAAATAATGAAACACATTAATCATAGGATAATTTATCATTATCTGCAGAGCGGCAAAGCAAAAAACCTAAAAACAACTGGCGAACAAACCTAATCTTAGATGACTAATACAATTCAACCTAACCAATACAGAGTACAAAAAATCTTTATTCAGAGCGAATCCTTGCGGAGCAGTCTATACATAAGTGGAGAAGCTTTTTCCGTGAAAAATGACCAAAACGTCTTTACAAAATACATCTATCCACGGGCCAAACTTGTCCTCTAAATGTTGAGGATATATTGCACAATCTGTCGTCAACTTGGCATTGACCTTATTTTGGTGTCATATCCAACAAGACAACGAGCAAGAGAGGATTTGTGAAAACAAATTGAACATTACTGTACACCTTCTCTTACACTGGAAAAATTTATTGATGAATCGACAAGATACCATAATCTCATACAGGGAAAACAGGAGTTTGGGAGACAGAGAGTGAAACACTTAACTGATCCTTGATGCTTCTTCACCAAAAATTACGGCCACAAAAGTTTTTTTTTTAAAATGCAGTCTAATTACATAACTTAAAACTATAACCAGAGCGGCGACCCCTTGCAGGTTCACCTAGATAAGTTAAGTCATAAACTCCTCAGATGGACCCATGATTTTCACCAGTTATGCATCAAATATACATCGGTTCTGAATATCTATTCAAAACTCTAGATTCTATCAAGTTCAAAAAAGTATGAGTAACACAAATCGATTTTGTATTAGAACAGAAAGCTATGAAAGTGATGAAACAGGAAACAGAAATCGACCTCGGATATCTCGAATCGTTCGGAGTACTCTCCGAAACGCGCCAGGATCTCTGGATTGGCCATGACCAGACGTTCTTCGTCAAAATATTCCTCTTGTTGTCCATCTTCGGATTTCCCTCTGCGATTCTTCCTTCTCTTCGTTCTCTTCGTTCTCTTCGTTCTCTTCGTCTTCGATTTCGACTCCGCCTCCGTGGGATTGAGATCAGCTCCGCCACCATTGGTCGCAAGCATCTTCCGGTTCCTCGACGCCGGTGTCTTCAAGAAAACCCTAGTCGCCGCAAATTGCCAAACAAGAACAACTGATTTTTCACCGTGCGAAAAATAACCCCGAGCGGTGAAATATGAGTATGATTGATTTATGAGCAGTAATCTTGTCATACATAGTAATAGTTTCTTTCTTTCTTTCTTTCTTTTTTTTTTTTTTTTTGTTAAAATTGATCAAGTAATTGTTATGATGTTTAGATATGTGATTTAAGATAATCTCTCAAAGAAAATTTTAAATGCTTTGATAATATTGTCTATATAATCAGAATATATCTTCTTCTTCTTCTTTTTCAAGAGGTTCACTAGGATTTAAACTTTATTGTTCTTATTAAGAATATATTGGATTATAAAAACTTGAGATACGATAAGCCCTTCATACCGTCGTAGGTGACACTCAAAAACATAACGAGCCATAACATATGCGATCCTATTATCCTCTCGAGATATCAAGATCGACAGAAATCCAAAAAATTATCAAGCAGTATCATGCAATTCGCAATAATCCACCTACATCTGAGAGGTCTGGATGTTTATCCTGTAACATCCCAACCAGAAACAAGCAGATATTTTCCACCACAACTTTAGTGATCTGTATATATCTCCTCATTCTATACCTTGGCGAATGGCCAAATCCTCATGTCACAAATGAGCTAAGTTAGTGAGGTTTTACTTGATAAAGATGATCATCTACAAAGTCATACCTTCTAGATAATCATATTTTAGCACCAAGGCTTACCCTAAGAAGATAGAGGACTAGGAAGCCATAAAGGTTTATCCTAGAGAGAGAAAGATTTAAAAAACCATCAAGGTTTATCTTGGGTGGATTAGTAAAAAAGTTTACATGTAAATATAGATCGTTAGATTATTTTGATCTCTTACGTTGATTATGGAGGAGAACTAATTGTATATAAAGGGGTCTTGGCTCATTTGTCAAAACCATTAATTTCAATACAAAACAATCTCTGTCTTGAGATCCACATATTCTTCTTACTTTCAAATTTCTATTCTCTTTCGGTGTTCTTACTTTTGCCTTGTAGTATTGGAGTTAGGCTGAACTCGAACGAAGGAGTGAGTAGTTTAAGTGCCGCCTGGGTTGTAGGAATCTAACCCCGTGATACTCAGCTACCCTTGGGCATTTCACTCCTAGGAAGTTTTTTCCTACAAAACCTCTAATTTTCACTTGAGAATCCCTTGCTATGGCCGCAACACTTACGAAACCTTGAGAGTTGACGGTGGCATCAACATTGATTTTGCAAATCATTGGATTCGATGCCTTCCATTTGCCTGAGATCCTGTCGTTTCTATCTCGTCTACCATCTCCTTTGCCTTCCTTCAGTTCACTACTTGTATGTCCTTGGAAGGCTTGTTGGTATTGCTTCACAGCTTCAATGGCTCCTTTCACTAAATTATAGGGTGAATTGGTGGTTTCCCCATGAATTCTATGATTACGGTTGTACAAGATTCCACAGATCTGGGAGGCTTTTGCTATGTCAGCTACGTTGACGATGCGTGAGAGCCATTCCTCACATGGGGGTTCGTCCTGGTGAATGTCCTCCTCGAAAGGGCTGACCTTTGAGACCTTGACCATCCTTCCTTCCTCGCCACAACCCTTTCAACCTCCTTCTATTGTAATCCCTCTTCCCCGAAGGTTGTCGACTGTAAAAGTAAACGCCCTATTAAGAACCTCCACACAAAGAACTTCAGACAGGGTGGGATCGATAGGAGCCAAAGTATCCTTGCAAATAGGGAGTCCGAGTAATGAATTATACGCCACAGTTGCTTCGCTAGGAACGCATCATTAAAACATCCGAATTCTCTAAACTCTTTTTTTCTTCAAGCTCGAGCCCTATATGAACTTGTTACATTCTTGATGCAAGTCGTCGGCCAGTGAATCTGATAGCCTAAAGTAGAGCAGCATGAAAGTTGGAATTGTCTGCAGCACTGACTTTATTAATATCTCTTTCCCCGTCGTAGACAGATATTTGATACCCCAACTTGTTAATCCCATCCTCATGCGTTCTCTGACTCCAGTGAAGATTATCTTTTTCGAGCTATCCACCATCGATGACATTCCCAGGTTCCGAGGTACGTTCCAAGGTCAGTTTTTTTCTTGTACGCATAGGCATCTGATGAAACTCTCTATATTGTTCCTCAATGTGCAAGGGCTGAAACTTTTGGATTTAGTGTATGTTTTGAGCAATTTTGATGGCATTTTAATATGGGTCAACGATTTCGGATTGGAGTGACTTTGAATTTAATGCAATCTACGTTCATTGGAGGTGAACGTGGTATAATTATTTTCTCAAAACTCATAAAGGATGAATGAGAAATTGATACTCAAAGTGTGATGTTTAATGCATTGAATATGGTTGGATGTAGCAAAAGTTGCTAAAGCCACATGGAAGATTATGTTGGTGGAAGGGTAGTTTATAAGTGGGAATGTGAGAATAAGGGTTGGTCTCCTTTGAGGTATCCAATTTTGTGTATGTAAGAGAACTTAGGCATGTCTTGGTTAACATACACGCGCGTGCCAGATCGGGTCGTGGTCGCAGGACGATGGGCCGTTGGGCTCGTTGGGCTAGGTTGGGCGAATGGGACCTATAGTCGATGTTGTTGGGCCGTTTGCATTATTGAGCCGCTAAGAGGCACCTCTCCCCACCATCCTCTATAAAAGCATCATCAAGGCCTACGAAATACACACTCTGATTCCTTTGACTCTTTCTCTCTTTTGTGCACAAAACACGAGCGTATCAACGTGTTTTTGTGTTCTTTTTACTCTTCCTTTTGCGCACGAGCGAATCGACGTGCGTTACATCTTGCGTTCTTCTTCTTCTGTCTTTTCAGAAACATTCAAGGCATAAAAGGTACGAATGGTGTATAGTAGTGCAACTTGATCATTTGCGTTTGTCGTTGTATCTTGGGGATTGATTGTCATATCCCGTATGCACAGAACGGGACAAATCAGTCTTAAAGAAAGTGTTTTCATTCACCTCAACAATCTATTCTCTCCCTTTTTCCTTCATCATTTCTTCATCATAATCAAACTTCCAACAAAAACAAATAGTAGACTTTCCTTGTTAATTTTTTGTCCTGACAGCTGCTCAAACTCCTTTAGAATCTAGAAAACGACCTCAGCTTCATTCTGGATTGTTGATTCAAGGCATAAAAGGTACGAATGGTGTATGATCAAGTAGTGCAACTTAATCATATGCATTTGTCGTTGTATCTTGGGGATTGATTGTCATATCTCGTATGCATAGAACAGGACAAATCGGTCTTAAAGAAAGAGTGTTTTCATTCGCCTCAACAATCTGTTCTCTCCCTTTTTCCTTCATCATTTCTTCGTGATTATCAAACTTCCAACAGAAACAAGTAGTAGACTTGTTAATTTTTTGTCCTGATAGCTTCTCATACTCCTTTAGAATCTAGAAAACGACCTCAACTTCATTTTGGGTTATCTTACCGAACAGAATACTATCTTTTGCAAAAAGAAGATGATTGACTTTGGGTGCGCACCTACACACAACTACTGCAACGTTCCCGACTTTCCGTGCCGGAAGACATGTGAGCGTTATGTCGTCACGGACCCGGTCCGTGACAAGGCTAAACAAACCGAATCGGTTTTAGGGGTACAGAAGTCAAGGAACTATAAACAGTAACCGAAATCATAGCTTACAGTCCCAAATACCTGTTTAGTTACAACATTAAAGCGGAAGGCATGCAGATCGTTTATTATATTTAAACGATATAGATATCTGATCTATCATAATATCCAAAGTACATGGATTCATCTATATATAAGCAAGTTCTCTCTAAGAGCCTTCAGGTGCTGCTGGGGGCATACCTGTAATTGAAAAACATAACCGTGAGCTAATAAAGCTCAGCAACCTCAGGTGTATGAATCCCAATTACAGGGAACTTCTGCTAACGGCTATGGCGACGGCCGAAAGTCCCTAAAATATTTTTATATATATAAGAAAATATGGGCGCCATATCGCACAGCATCGTTTCTCATTTCTTTATATGGCTTTGTATCGCTTTTAAGAGTCATTCCTTTCTTTTGTAATTAATTAGGGTTCATGACTCGACACAGAAGCGACGACTCCAAAGGGTATGATCGACTTGGAGTACAGAGATAAGATAAAGTGTCAATCGTCAGCCAGACTAACCAATAGATTCTGTTTTCGCACCTGCCTACTCTGTGCGTCGTCTTGCACCTCTTGTGCGCATTCAATGAGGTATCGTTTGTCTGCATTGAGATAGTTTGGGCCTCCCTGCAGAGAGCAACCCGTGGCCCCGTCACAATGGTGTAGAAGCCGCTGCATGCATGCAAAGAGGATGGGGGATGCCCATTGCTCCTTAGTTAGTTCTCACCCATGACGATGACTCAGAAGTTAATACAGGAGTGTAATGACTCAAACCCAAGCCACCAAAGCTATTCAAAGAAACAGATGATCGCAATGGATCGAAGAAGGGACACCATGTTCGACCTTCTCAATGATTTCAAGGAAAATGACCAACGATCCAACAGATCCACAAGGGATGTCAATGCCGTCCTTATCAGTTCAAGAAGGTGATATTTTTTATTTGTTTGGTTTTCATTAGTTCACATAAATAGTGTAACTATTCTCCACATCCCCCATTCCCTTTTTATTAATCATTTAGCGGTCGCTTTCATTTATTTCCCATGAGGGTATATACATTATAAGGGTACATTCTAGTTTGTTTCAACCCCAAATACCCCACCACATGTCAAACGTGATCGTTTATGCACGGACAGTTCTCTGCCCAGAACCTGCAGGAAAACTCTCTGTTCGATACTGGATTCCTCAATTCACACCACAACGCATCCAAATCATTATATACACATCAAACACAGTATAAACACGTCTCAAGCATGCACGGGCGTGTTTGAATCGTGTGAATGAATAAAAGAGGTGTATCGGACGAGTGAGGTTACCTCGATTATCGATGTTCCTTAATACACACGATCACACGAACAGATCTTTTGACGTCCTCTGATCAGACTGTTGGCGTTGTCCCTTCCCTCGGCCTGCTGCTGCCCTTCGTCGTGAGGTGTCGACGATGATCGTGAAGATGGTTTAATGATGAAACGATGAAGAAAAAAATGATGTTGATGTTGATGATGTTGATGATGATGATGATGTTGATGATGGTGGCTACAGGGAAGGTGGCCGGCTACTGGTGGTGCTGTGGCAGCTGATGATGATATTGGTGGCAGGCAAGGAAGAGTGGCAGTGGGTGTGTGCGGGAGTGGAGTGGGAGAAGTGGAGGTGTGCGGGGATGAAAGTGGAGGGAAAAGGTGAGGGAAATGGTGAGTTAGGTAAGGTGGGTGATTGTCCCACGTTCCGTCCCACGATACGTCTCGTTCAATCCCTTATTCACCCAAAATTTCGTAATATTAATCCATGAAAAATCTATTTACATCGATAAATTTATCCCGTGTATGAAAATATGACATCCCGAGTCATAATTCATTGTTTTTTGGATTAAATCGATAATCCTTACGCGTAACGTTTATTGGTGCGTTCAACTAATCATCCCAGAATATTCCATCGTCATATTTGATTTAATAATCAAATATTTTCTTAGATTTAAATATATAACCTTTAAGCACGATTTATTTTAAAATCGTAACGTTATATATTCGTTTCTAAATTCCCAAAATTCTCGGATATTACAGCTACCCCAGTCAAATCCCCCCCTCTGAAGTTGTAATACCCGAGAATTTTGAGAATTTAGAAACGAATATATAACGTTACGATTTTAATATAAATCGTACTTAAAGATTATATATTTAAATATAAAAAAAAATTTGATTAATTAAATATTTATGTGACGACGGAATATTTGGGATGATTAGTTGAACGCGCAAATAAACGTTACGAACGAATAACGTTACAATGTTATAACGTTATAAACTTTGCGCGTAAGGGCTAGCGATTTTAATCCCAAAAATATTGGATTTATGACTCGGGAGGTCATAATTTCATAGATGGGATAAATCTATCATTGCAAATAGATTTTTCATGGATTAATATTATGAAATTTGGGTGAATAATGGAGTGAACGAGACGTATCGTGGGATAGAACGTGGGATTAAACCCACACTCACCTAACTTCCCCACTCTCCCGCACTTTCTTCCTCCCACTCCCACCATCATTCCACTCTCCCATTCCACTTCAACCTCCATCACACTCTCTTCCACTCATTCCAACAATCTGGCCATCATCGTCGCTGCCAACGTCGCCATCATCTTCCATCAATCACAGCCAGTGCACCACTCAACATCATCATCACTTTCTTCTTCTCACCACCACGCCTACACCACCATCGTCTTCATCATCACCGCGACGACAACAAGGCGAAGGTCAGCAGCAGCAGGCCGGGAGAAGGATCAACGCCAGCAGCTCGGTTAGGAGACATCAACGGATCCGTTCGTGTGATCGTGTGCATTAAAGATCATCGATAATCGAGGTAACCTCACTCGTCCGATACATCTCTTTTATTCGTTCACAAGATTCAAACATGTCCGTGCATGCTTGAGACGTGTTTATGCTGTTTTGATGTGTATATAATGGTTTGGATGCGTTGTGGTGTGAATTGAGGGATCCAGTATCGAACAGAGAGTTTTCCTGTAGGTTCTGGGCAGAGAATTGTCGCCCCTGCGACCATCCTGTGTCGCGGCCGCGACGAGAGAAAAAGTGGGATTTGGCTGCACAGTATCGTCGCGCTCGCGACGGGCGTGTGTCGCGCCCGCGACGGCCTTCTGGCCAGGAAAATTACATTTTTGTGCCTCGAACCTTAAACCTAAATACGTATTTGAGATATATAACACATACGCATGGAAATATAATGTCAAATGTGCATATACTATCACGTTTGACAGGTGGTGGGGTATTTGGGATTGAAATGAACTAGAATGCACCCTTATAATATATATACCCTCAAGGAAAATAAATGAAAGCGACTGCTAAATGATTAATAAAAAGGGAACTGGGGATGTGGAGCATAGTTACACTATCCTTGTGAACTAATGAAAAGCAAATGAATAAGAAATATCACCTCCTTAAACTGATAAGGACGACATTGACATCCCTAGTGGATTCGTTGGATTGTTGATTGTTTTCTTGAATTTATTGAGAAGGCCGAACATGGTCTCCTTTCTTCGATCTATTGGGATCATTTGCTTTTTTGAATAGCCTTGGTGGCTTGAGTTTGAGTCATTGCACTTCTGTATTATCCTCTGAGTCATCGTCACCGATGAGAACTAGTTATGGAGCGATGGGCATCCCCTATCCTCTTTGCATGCATGCAGCGGCTTCTACGTCGTTGTGGCGGGACCACAGGTTACTCTCTGCAGGGAGGCCCAAATTATCTCAATAAAAACAAACGATACCTTATTGAATGCGCACAAGAGGTGCAAGGCAACACACAAAGTAGGCAGGTGCGAAAACAGAACCTATTGGGTAGCCCTGCTTACGATTGACACTTTATCTTATCTCTGTATTCCGATTCGGTTATATCCTTGGAGTTGTCGTTATTTTTGAGTCGAGTCATGAACCTTAAATTAATGCAAAAGAAAGGCATGATTCTTAAAAATGATACAAAGCCATATAAAGCGATGAGAAACGATGTTGTGTGATATGGCGTCCATATTTTCCTATATATATAAAAATATTTTTGAGATTTTCGGCGGTCGCCATACCTGTTAGCGGAAGTTCCCTGTAATTGAGATTCATACACCAGAGGTTGCTGAGTTTCATTAACTCATGGTTATGTTTTTCAATTGTAGGTATGCCCCCAACAGTACCTGAAGGCTCTTAGTGTCAGGTTGCATGCATATAGACGAATCCATGTACTTCGGATATTATGGCAGATCAGATGACTATATTGTTTAAATATAATAAACGATGCACATAGCTTCCGCTTTAATGTTGTAACTAAACAGGTATTCGAGACTGTAAGCTATGACTGTGTTACTGTTTGTAGTTTATTTGACTTCTATACCCCTAAAACCCATTCGGTTTATTCGGTCTTATCACGGATCGGGTCCGTGACGACATAACGTCCACGTGTCTTCTGACACGGAAAGTCGAGGACGTTACGGAAGCCCTCTTATTAATTAGGTAGGATAAAGCCTCTACGCATATGACGAAGAGAAAAGAAGATAGGGGATCCCCTTGAAGTAAGGAGATGTACCTTTCTTTTTAGCTGATCAAGAAGTTTTCCAAGATAAATGGGAGTAAGCCCATATTTAGATAAGGTGAAAATTTGTTGTTTCGGTCTAATTGTGAAAGGAACCTATAATATCTCAAGTTATTGTAAGATTACTTTCTCCGTTTTATATTAAATGAATTATTTTTTTTTATTGAAATCATCTCAAAATAATTAAATGATATGTTTCTATCATTCTATAAAAATTGTCATAAGAAAATATCAAATTTATCTCACATGATACAATAAGTTTTACTAATTTATCTTTCAATTATTCTAATAAATCTCATTTTTATTTAAAAAGTTTTTTTTATCAAAATCCATACATAATGATCACATATATAAATTCTCATAAATCAAGTCCGTTTCAGAAAACAAAAAGAAGAATAAATCAAGTTGTTTCATTTAAAAAATTTGGAAGGAGGAAAGTATCATGATTGTTATTTCTTGGCACTTCTATGTCCCGCTTCTCTCCATCTCTTATACTGTAGTATATTATACGGCACTATCAATCTTAACATGTTTTGTGCTGTGGATTTCTGGGACATTTTTCTGGGTGAAAGTATCGGTATGATGTTGCGTTAGTGTCCATCTTATCACGAACAAGTTTGCAATGTTAGTTTTTCTTTATATTATTTTTATCCCATAATTCTTATAACACTTACGTATTTTTATTTTATACTTGTGAATACAAATCTCGTTTTCATATCAAATCACGTCTGATCGTCTCGTAACTTATATTAGGTTGAAGTACGTAACTTATACAATTATTCATGTTTCACAATAAATTTATCAAAAAATTTACGTTTGATCGTCAAAATATACGTATTAAATTTTACATCAATAAACATGACATGTCAAAATGTTTGTAATAATTTGGAAACACAGGGAGTGTATATTACCGTGACCCAATGCGATTAAAGTACTTTTTCATGTATATCGATGGTGCAATCGAAAAACAGTAAAAACGAAGTACTTACATCTGAACAAAAAAAAAAAAAAAAAAAAAACAAAAAACGAAGTACTACTTGCAAATGAATTCTTATTCAATATCAATAGCGTTTCAAAAACGAGTTGCTCTTTGGGTAGATTATTGCATACTGATGAAACCTTGGGGGATGCAATGAACGTTGATGGTTGCGTAAAGATTATTACAAGATCCAAATGGGAGGAGAGTCTTAGCAGAAGTCAACAATACTTGATAGATGACAGTATCTTGTACACAAGAAGATTAGATGTCATGTTA
>JAOVYX010020966.1:0-16339 GCA_035668315.1 Drosera spatulata | reverse complement strand
TCTGGTGTTAGACTCTCTCGCTGCACTGTCATGCGTGGTGTTCGGATCAAGAAGCATGCTTGCATCTCAAGCAGCATCATCGGATGGCACTCCACTGTCGGGCAGTGGGCGCGTGTGGAGAACATGACTGTGCTAGGAGAAGATGTCCATGTCTGTGATGAAATCTACAGCAATGGTGGCGTTGTTCTGCCCCACAAGGAGATCAAGTCTAACATCTTGAAGCCGGAGATAGTCATGTGACAGGTTCAGATTCCAGAATTCAAGCTATTTATCTCGCACAAGTGATTTCGTTCTGAAGATATGCAACATGTTTATCTCCTTCTACTCCATGCTGTTCCTTGTATTGACAAGTATCTGACAAGTTAATTTGAAGGATTGGTGTCATTCATGGCATTTAAGATTATCAATGGATCTGGAGCTGGTTTGTTGAGTGTATATAGAGAAGTCAGTCTCTCTCATGTGTTGCTTAACTCTAAATGTCAATATCTCTTGGGTGTTCGTCTATTGAATTCTATTGTTGGAGGATACAGTTCTCGTCCTTATATAATCATCATGGTAAAAGGCAAATTCGTCGTAAGAACGAATCATGTGGAGATTATATGTCAACAGACTTGTACGAGAAGTTCAACATATCGAATACGATGTTTCCAAGATGCTGGAGTGGTCATTTGATATACACTTTTAACTGTAATCAAATGTGGTTCTAAACATTTTGCAACGCTGGTCCATGCAGAGAATGCATCATGTTATGGAAAAGAATGAGTACGTGAAATAACCTGCATCCGTCGACAAGAAAAGATAAAATCACCACACGTTCTTTTCCGTCGAACACATGGCGAAACATATTTGACGCGAATCCAAGTTCCCCTGCGCTTTCTTTCGCCAAAGTTGGTCCGTCGACAAGGGTTTACACAGCCAGTAAAGTCACACTTTCGAGACATCCTTACACCACATTACATCTAGCAACTTTAGTCGAGCACGAAGCATCTTCTTTCATCGACCAGCTTTCGTTCATCCCACAGGCCTTGATCGGTCGATCGATCTGGGTTGTTCCGGTTTCTTTCTCCAACCGCAAACAATACCACTTGAACGTCTCTGCAGTCACTCTGAGTTTGAAGTCAATGCTAAACAGGAACTTGAGCTCCAATCTGTTCATTTCCAGTTTGCTGACTCCCCCAACTTTGGCATAGTATGCATTGCGATAGAATCTGCAATGCAAGATCAAAGCTGATATCGATACAATGTTCCCCTCAGAAAGATCAAATCTGCAATGCACATCATTTACTTTGGCACTATGCTAAGAGGCCAAAAATAAAAATAAAAATAAGAAATTCAAATGACACCTGTGGAGGTATAGTAATATCAGCTGTGGAACGACATAGAGTCTTACAAGGTATAGTGCCAGGAATGCATCCAACATTCATGCTGGAGTGGGCGATATATGTAACAAATATACTCAGAAAAATCTAGATGGAAACGATATCTCCAACCCTCAAGTCGAGAGCTTTTTCTAATTTCTAAGAGAAACAAAAGGAAAAAGAAAAGGAAAGAAAATCTTGGACTGCAAGCGATACCTCATTCTCTGAAGTCTGATCACGTCGGCATTAGATTCAGAGAAAAAAAAGCTGCTAGAGTGATGGAAAAGAGAGACGAACTACGACAAACAAAATGCAGTTCTTACCCATCATCAATAAACTTTGCTGCCACCATGATACTAGTAATGAGAAGCCGATGAACATTGAGGGAAGTTAAGTGAGCATCGGCGAGCTGAAGGTATCTATCCACATAAATGTATGCAACAATGAAACAAGACGGGCTGCAGCCAGCATACTTGTATATCCTATCCATATACTGCTGTATGGTTATCGGTGCTGCTCTTATACCATCAAATGCAGTTATAACATCCTTTATCTGTGTCTTCTCCAGCAATATCTCACTTTCTTGGACAGATCTCTCAAGAAGAGAGGCAAGAAGAGATAAGAATCGTGGTGTGCCGGAAGCTCCTGGTTCCAATCCTTTCAGGCCCAGTACGTGATAAATGGCGGAGCTCATGTCATCAGAATCATGATCAATGGCTCCCATATTCTGAAATTCCTGCATAAGGATCATAGCTAACACATGAACAAGAAGCCCCAAGTATTGATTACCATAAGGATGCTGCTAAAGTTGAACCACATCGTAGCCATCGTGACTATACCAAGAACTACATAGATGCTCTTTACACGATGGTGAAAGCAGATACAGAAGCAAATTGCATAAGTAGCTTAGAAACCCCTAAGTCAGAAATACTAGACATATAGCCCTTGAGCAAAGCTTGCCGAAGGCACGGACACCGAATACAGGTTCTAATGTATATATCCAATTTTTCAATCTTTTTCAAAATTGCGGAGGAATTTTAGTTCCACCATACAGCCACCCAATTCTGTTTCTACTGAATTAGAACAAAGAAGCAGGAACAGAACATTACATCTAAATGAGATGCAATTAGATCCCAGCTGAAATGCAAAGAATTTCACGACAATGAAACTGCAAGAAATAAATCACACATGCATTTCTCCAAAAGCCACTGATATCACACGAGCAAGATTCTTACTTTGTTGAGGAAAACATGTGTTCAAATTAGATGTATCTTCAAATACGTTACAATTCATTTGGACACAAGTCAGGTTTTCCACATGTACAAATTACTGATTGCCTCTTTGAAGCATAAATCACAGTTCAAAGTGGAGGTGATGAAACAGATGATTAAGAGTAATCCTGAGATTACCCTAACAACTTCTTTGACTGCGAACTAGAAAATTGTGGTACCTTTTGATGTTCCTTGAGCAAACTACAATTAAACTTACAACAGAAAAACAGAAAAAAAAGTCCCTTATTCCCATATCTAGATACCAAACTGAATACTAACACCAACCAATATCAACTACTTCCAACTTCAAGATCATCAAGAATTTGTTTCGCAATTTCCGACAATTGGCGATAACCTAATTCAAACCTACCTAGGTTGAGAATTTTTATTCCGTCCCTAACCGGTCCCAAATCCGGATAAAATGATGAGGGTTGTGTGTTAGGTAACCAACAGCCAACACGTAAAAAGTTCCGTTGGATCTCTTAACATGAATACGACTTGACGCCGTCGAATTCATGTAACCGACCCCACTTGATGGGAAGTTATTGTTGTTGGCGATAACCTAATTCGTCCTATGCTCTACCTGCACAAGATCAGTTCTCATACAGCAGGAAGCTCTCTTTAACCAAAGCACTGAAGATATGAATTGAATTCACATGCCATATCTTCATGCAAATCAAATAAGCAATGTCAAAGACCGCAAAAACCGGAATCGTTACTCAGTCACAAAAGCCATCGACTATCCGGCGAATCACACGTCTCATAATTCCAGACAAATACTCAATTTCATCATGTTTTCACTTCAAGATCTTGATCTCACTCACAATCACACAACCTAGTCCAACACCAACCCTTTCAGCCATGAAAACTACCAGCAAACCTCCAAATCACTACTCCACACTAAAATTCAAGAACCCATAAACAACCCATTACAATTCCACACTCAAAATCGACATTCGACATGGGCATTTCTTGAACCTCACAAACCCATCAAACTCAACCCAAAATCAAATCAAAACAACACATACCCATCTCACAATAGACCACATTAATCACCAACACACACTCAAAATCAAAACTTGGTCACAAATACAAACCACCCACATGCTCAGAACCCATCAATGGCTCACAATGCAAGCTCTGAATCTTCTTCATCGAGAGGGAAAAGGGTTTGGTGTCTACACATTCTTCATTGCCTCCATCACCTCACCCCTCTCTCTTTCTCTCTCTTTGTTTGTTGCTTCGCCTTTTTTCACCACCAGGAAAGAAGCGAGGAAGATGTGGGAGTTGGGATTTTTTGCCATCTTTTTCTGATTTATTTCTTTATTTTATTTATTATTCCACCGCCAATACAAGTTTCTTTGCGCTATTCGTGATTCGTTCTCGTCTCACTTCCACTAGTGCACGATTTTTTGCTATAAGTGGCGTCAAAGTTTCTATGAAGATCCTATTACCGGTTCCTTACCATTTACAAGATTGTGGTATCATTTTCGATTGGATTATTTGTCTGATGATTATGCATTTGTTAATATAAATTTTGATTTGATTTGTGATCGTATCAAAATATCATTGAATGAAAATTTATATTATGATATTACTTAATTTAATATATGTATATATTTTTATTAATGTTTGAAAAATCTCATTCCATACTTGAAAGGATAAAAAATCAATGAGATTGAGCCTTAACAGATCAAGACACAATAATGAACTGATAAGAATTTGAAAAAACAACAAATAATAGTGTATGAGTGAGCGATAGTGTGACATACATTCGGAAAATAACATTGTCACATCCATACAATTCATTCCATATCATTAAATTATTGAAGAGTAATAATTATTCTGTTGTAATAATATGTTTTTTTAATATGGAGATTCCATATTTTTGTTTTTTAATAAATCATCCTATATATTTTTTTTCTTAATAACAAAATTAATTACGAGAAATTAATTATGCAATTATAGAAAACAATTAGCGTTAATGGACACCAATAATAGAACCATTAATCAGGCAATAATTGATGTCGTTGTCCTTTAGCATTGGTTATAAACTTATAATCTAATCTAAGATTAACAACTGGGAAAAAATGGTGGGTGGGATGGTCCTCCTTTTTTGTTTCCTTTTTAGCTTACCTCCACATGTGCCCCTTTGTCTTTTTCTTTGATGTTAATGTCCCAACTCTCAAGTCCAAAGAGGGGAAACCAGAAAAAATAAAAATAAAAATCACACATTCTCCATTAGTAAGTACTAGTACAATCCAACTGATTAAGGTTAATTACTTTATACTGAAATCAAATCTGTACACAAATTGTGCCTTGTACGTGTTCCCTATATGCAACATAGAAGCAACGATATGAAAAAAAATACAACTCGTACACACCTCGAGGCTACTTCAAGGTAATGATACCATCTACATAGCATAAGAATTCAAACTTTAATACGATGAGAGCCGATTGTTCCCCGTACGCAACAAGCTTCCAACGATGGTTACATTGTCGTCACAAGTTAGTTTCACAAACTAGGGACTCCAGGTGCTCGAGATGTAGGATAGGGAATTGTACATAAACGAACCAGATGGAACCACTCAAGCCTCTCGGGTTGGATCACTTGGGAATCGATCCTCTCTACGCTGTGGAAACGAAAGCCCGAAAAAATAAGCAACTTCTGTCATTTGTTAGAAAACGTGCATAAAATAGAAGGAACGAAACCGAGCAAGATGAAGAACATACATACAGCTAGTTCGGATGGGAAAAAAAAAAAAAAAAAGAAGCTTTGTTCGACCATAGCTCTGCGAATTTAGGCCATATGTGCTTCAAATTTTAATGAAATCAGTGTCTCACTGTGCCATTAGTAGCAAGCCAAAGATAAATGGCCACTGCACAAAGTATTAAATCAATAAGAGTGATTACAGGTATAATACTACATTAGGATGCATACTCAACATCAACCAGCCTTGACAGCTAAATTTCTATTTTTCATTTTCGATAGTCAAATAACTAAATAATGTACTCCATAGAGATAACACTCGTGTCCAGCTCATTAGTATAGATATCACTCTCAGATCATCACAGCTGCCAGAATGATCTCACTCCATAGAGATGGGTCATTCACATATCCGGAAAGGGGAGAAAAAGTGTTGGTAGTTTCCAAGTATGCTGCAAACCCAGTTAGTCAAGAGTCGAAACTCATTTCAAAGCCGCGTTGGTCGATCATGGCGGGACTAGATGGGCTTGACATGAGTAACGAGCTGTCTTAGTTTATATGGCCCTACGACATAGCAACGTATATCAATTAGCATGTCTTAGTTTATTTTTGCTGCAGTTACCTTTTGGTCGTTTCCCATTGGCAACAGGTAGATTTTCCGTCCTTATTTAGCTGTCGCTGGTTTTCTTCATAATGGTCCATTGACCGCCAGCAGAAATTCGCCAACACCAGATTCACCGTTGGAGAAGGCTCCATTGTGGTTCACCCTTGCAGTGGGCAAGTATATGATCAGCAGCTGCACCTTCACCTGCACGGAGACAGCCAAGGGCGGGGGCTTGTCGGTAGGAGAAACTCATCGTTCACCTCCAATCTATCAGGTAGCATGTTGAACAGCTTCTGACTGCAATGAAGCTCACATCAGGAAATAAATATTGGGGCAACCAGCAACTCATCTGCAAATAATATTGGTGAATCTCAATATCAACTATGCCTGCCTGCCTGCACGAATGAGCAACTGCATCCATGCCCTTGTTGCTGTGCGTGTTTGTGCAGTTTCTTAGTGATCGGTGAACAAACAAGTACTACAGTATCATGAAAACCAAACCAGCTACTCATTGAACTGATGTGCTAGGAGTATAATCACTAGAAGAGCGGCAAAGAGATGCCAGTTAATAGAGTTTATTTGACACCGCCGAACAGCTGAATAAGCTAATGAGCAACAGTGTACAAGCAAAGCATTCAGGAGCTATTATGAAAATATACTTCTGAGGTCATGATGGATTAGGTACCTTCATGATATGTAATTTTGAATGTGGTGATGACATCCAAAAGCTCCTTTCATGGATTCAGTAAGACCACATTCAGTGAGCAATGGATGAAGAGCATGGGTTGTATGGTACTTGAACATCTGCCAAGCTCAAGTCCCTTCCTCCTTGGCTTGTGCGCGGATCAGGTCATTGCCATGCCATTCCACTTATGACTTAACCTCTTCATGAAGCAAACCCACGATATTTTCCTTAAAAGAGTTCAAGGGTTGTTCAACAAGCCCATATATAGATTTGTGTTTCAAAACTTTCACCCATTTCCTAAACCAAGGGCTTTCTCCTTCTCCATATGACTTGCAAGAATTGCAAGACAATCATGTATAGCTCCGACTTGAGCATGAGACTTATCTTCGGCAAGAAAGGTATGAATCTTCCTATCGACGTCAATCCAACTACACCCGGGGCTCTTCTTCAATCTAAGATCTCTAATTTTCAGTCTCACCTTTCGTGCCTCATCCCACATCTTCAGAGATGCATACATATTTGCTAGGATAACATAGATTGATGGATCATTAGGGTCCTTTTTTACAAGAAAATCAGCCATTTCCTCTCCCAGCTGCAGCTCTCCATGCAAATGGCAAGCCGAGAACAATGTACTCAATAACCCTGCGTCTTCTCTGATCCGAGGTTCTTTTTGCAGGATAGCATACGCTTCATGCAATTTGCCAGCACGTCCAAGAAGATCCAACAGACACGAGTAGTGCTCAACCGTAGGTTCAATACCATAATAGGACTGCATTTGGTTAAAATAATTATATCCTTCGTCGACTAATCCTGCATGGCTACATGCAGATAATACGGCAAGGAACACAACTCTATCAGGTTTGATGGTAGTCCGTTTCATATCCTCAAACAACTTTAGCGCCTCGAATGGGTGACCGTGAGATCCAAAAGCTGTTATCATCGAAGTGCAAGAGACCAAGTCCCTTTCCGGCATTTGATTAAAAACAGAACGCGCTTCCTCAATGGCACCACATTTAGCATACATGTCAAGGAGAGCCCCCATGACCAACTCATCCTTTTTAAATTTGCAATCTTTGATATAGTCATGGATCTCCTTACCCACATCTATAGCTGCTAACTGCGAACAAGCAGATAAGACGCTACAAAACGTAGCACGATCAGGGTTTACTCTGGCTTCTCTCATAGATCTGAACACTTCAAGAGCCTCATTAAAGCAGCCAATTGAGACATACCCAGAAATCATTACATTCCACATAATCACATTCGACTTGGGAATAAGATGAAATACACGTTCGGCCAATCCGATGGCTTCACATTTGAAGTAGAAATCTATGAGTGAACTAAAAACGAAGATATCGGTCTGATCCAAAACATTTTTCACCACATAACCATGAATAAACTTCCCATAATATAAGTTAGCTGATCGCGAACAAGCCATCAATAGGCTGCCAATAGTGGTCAGGCTGGGTTTAGTGCCCTCCTCGTTCATCCTTCTGAACAGTTCCATACACGTTCTACTATCTCCTCGTAAACTATACCCCGATATCATGGAATTCCATGCAACAATCCTCTTCCTCAGCATCTTCTCGAATATTTCTCTCGCTATCTCAACACACCCGAATTTCCCATACATGTCGACCAAGGCAGAACTCACATAACCATCCACCGCAAACCCTTTATCCAACAACTCCCTATGTACCCTTTTCCCAGCCTCCAAGTCCAACAGTCTCCCACAAGCCGAAATAACCGTCGTCAGCGTAACAGAATCCGGCTCAAACCCGAACCTCTTCATCTCCTCATACATCCCCAATGCCCTCTCGCACTGCCCGCTCTGATAATAACACGAAATAACACAGTTCCAACACGCCGCGTCCCTCTCAGGCATTTCGTCAAACACCTTCACCGCGTCCCCGAACCGTCCACACTTCCCATACATCCCGACGACCGAACTCGACACAACCACATCCATCAAAACCCCATTTCTCACCACCCTCCCGTGCACCATTTCCCCCAACAAAACCCTCCCTAAACCCCCGCACGCCTTCAGCACGCTCGGGTACGTGAACCCATCGGGTTCAAGAACGCGGCACCGAAGAAGCCTGTCGAATAGCTCGAGCGCCTCGTCGAACATAGTGTTCCTCGTGTAGGATGATAGCAGGGTGTTCCAGATGGTTATGTCTGATGGGTTTTCCATGGTGACTAGGATTTGGTGGGATTTGTGGGGATTGTTGTGGGATGTGTAGAGGTTGATTAGGGTTTTGGTGAGTTGGGTGTGGTTTTGGAGGCCTTGTGTGATTGCTTTTTGGTGGATTGTGGTGAGGAGTTTGAGAGGGGGGAGAGTTTTGGCGGGTGATCGGAGGAGTTGGAGGAGGAGTCGAGGGTCCATTTAAATGGAACAGAGAAAATTGGCATTTGGCTGGATCCTTATCTATAGTCAAGGAGGTTAGCCACTTAGCCAGGTGACAAGGAATCCTTCCCTCTCAATCACGAGCTTCGACACCTCCTAATGGCATCATCATCGTACCTTTTGTTGTAAATATATTAATGGGGAAAAACGACTTACATCGTCAATTACTTCACAAATTTTAGGTACTTAACTGAATTATATAGATATATTTTTTAATTTTTCAATAATTTTATTTATAAAGGAATAAGACGATTATTTTATAGTAGATTATGTCCAAATATACTTTACAGTATAGTAAAACGTGTTTAATCGTTATCGTTTATTTCATCTTAACTATTTTGCGTCATCGCTGACAATATTAGTGATTGCCTAGTTAAGATCTGGTGAAATGAAACCAAGTGGGATCAAAACCCTACACTAAGAAAAAAGAATATAGTCTCGTCTTCAAATGCATTTTCCCACAAGTCCAGGAATCCATTGAGATGTCACAAACCAGTCTTGTGCTTGAGTTGCTCAGAAGATCATTTAAGAAGGATCATGGCGAATAAATCAACGAAATCCTTGCAAGAATTGATAGTTGAATGTGCATGACTCGTGTTTTGCTTTGCCATTTTTAATTAATCCTTCCTTGAAATGAGCAAATAATGTGGAAGGAATTCCACATGAGTATTGAATGTGTTGAATTATCGACCTGTTTGAAACATCAGAAAAGATGGATGAACCACAATTGGCTCCTATAAATTGCGAAGCAGTGAATTGTAGTTTTATTAACAAAGCTTATAAATTTTACAAGTAAATCTGAGCGGAATCTTTCAACTTTTTTCATTGCAATGCCGCATGCATTACAAAACAAAAGGCTCAGCAATTTGCCTGGAAGTCCAAACTTGAGCTCTATGTTACAATGTGGAAAGGTATCACCCAATACAGCAAAGTTCACAAGCCCAGAATACTGACAGTGTTTGCTTGAGCTTTCGAAGAATCCAACTCTTGCGTGTCTTCGTTGATGACACTGTCCCCTTCGTCTGCAGGTGTTCTCAAAGGTGATGAGAAGTCCAGGCATACACCTTCAAGTAGGTTATCATATGATGCAGAGAGATCTAGGGAGGTGAATTGGTGATACTCCACGAGTTGCCGAAGGCACTCATTTTCCCTTATCAGACTGGAGTTCTCATAAGCTAGTCTTGATTTCTCAGCCAGCAATGCCTCCAATTGTAGCCTCACCTGCAGCCACACTCAACAAATTCACTCATTCATGAAGCATATGACATAAATATAATTCTTCATCCGTAAACTACAAGATCATGACAAGAACAGCCAGATGAAACATTGAAGATTTTGAACTAACATTTACAGACGTCGCAAACAGTTTTTCAGCGAGTGGAGCCGAGTTCACATTTTACCAGTGAGTTGTTCTATTTAGTTAAAGTTTTCTGGAGCTAAATAAGCCTGTTAAAACTATCCCAACATTTTCTTCGACTCCTCGTCGTGCTAAATGGAATGTAATATAGCTGGCCTTTCAGCCAATGTTCAGTTAAAGCTGAGTGACAGTATGCAACAGAGCTTACCAAATCCTCTTCTTCGGGTATTATTCCGTTCTCAAATCGATATCGCAATCTCTGGTTCTCCTCTTCAAGAGCATTGCATTTTTCTTTCATGAAGAAGAAATCTTTCTTCAACGATTTCAGCTCTTTTGCCATTTCTGCAGCCTTTGTTGCCATGGATACTGCCATCTACATGGTCAGTGATACATTGGTTCAATGACGGCGTTGGAATCATTAAAAGTAGCTCGATTTGGGGATAAATGGACATAATATATCTTACACTTCTTGCTTTCTTCAGCTTGTCATATACTTGGCTCTCGCTGGGAGCCTTATCTGACAGATGACCATCTACGGCACTTGAAGTTTCATGGAGGTCAAGCTTCCTCTTCTTTCCCTTCTTCTCTTCCTCGTCATCTTTTACCATGACAAATTTTACGGGACTTCTGCTGTCTGCTTTTTCTTCAGATTCTTTAGTTTCAAGTATATCCGTCAAGGTGGGAGGTTTAGCTAGTTCTCTAGCCCCCTGAAGCTCAAACAAGTCAGAAAGGACATAATTCATAAACTCAAAGTTTCACCATTTCGGCTCCATGTCTCAATCAGAGCAAACGTGAGGAAAAACATACTTCCAATTTAAAGGAGAATCAAAATTTACATTTTTTTTCGGCATTTCGATTATGCTCAGAACTATGCTGAGAATTAATTGACATTCAACATAGTTATATCGTCACAAGCAATCAGTTATGTAGAATAAAGAAACATAACAGGTTGGCCACGAGGTACTAAAGTATTTCAAATTTAGATTCTGGGATAGTAATTGATGATTTTGCAACTCTTTGAGGGCGCTTTTCTGCAAAAACCTACCTATACTACAGTGCCAAAGATGATACAGTTCGGGAAGATATTATTCACCTTATCTGAGGAATGCAATCAGAGTTCTGATTCATGAAAACTAGGCCTCAACTGATGTCCAATGATAAGTGGCCTCAGTTACCTGGTTTTGTAACCCGCTTTACGTACCAAGTATAGGGAACAACGTTTAAAGTGCATACAATTTTCGCAATTAGCATACCGCTTTCTGAGTCATGCTTACTACTTGTGAGAGAGCTTCCTGGTAACTACATTACCAACTTGTATGGAGGAAATGCAGAATCTAACAATTCGACTCATAGTATTACTTGTCTTTGGTGAGCTGCAGAGCTCAGAGAATAACATTTCATAATGTACATGCTACAGAGACTCAGCACAGAAACATCCAAAAATCCAGAATTTCAACACCCCAATACTTCAAAATCAAAATCAGATCCAAGGAGCCAGATCCCGAGTCCCAACATACCATCAGAGCACTATCCAGATTAGACCGTAACCTCGACAGAGAACCCGCAACCGCATCGAATCCCCTCATCAACAACATCGAATCCTCCTTCAACCTCTTCGGCCCATCACATCCTCCCTCACACTGCCCAACAGAATCACACACCAAAAACACACAAAGTCAAAACCCTAAACCCCTTAACCCTAATCCCCCATCACCACTCACCTGCTCAGTGGAAGACAACGAACACGAGCATAGAATCCTCCTATTCCCGACCAGATCATCGACCCGGTCCTGCAGCTCGGTCCAGAACCGCCTCTCGGAGGAAGGACTCGACCGAGGAGATTCAGATGCCGCGGTCATTGAGGGCAGATTAAGGGACGAGGAAGCGAGATGAGGTGGCGAGGGAGATGGGTTTTGTGTGGGAGAGATTGGTGATGATGTGTTGTTGGTTGAGTGGTGAGGGGATGAGAGGAGAAGTGATGGAGCCATTGGAGAGGAGAGAGAGGAGTGCAACGGCTCGGTTTTTTTTTTTTTTTTTTTGTTGAATTGAATTATGTGAGAGGCTTTGTTGAATGTTTAAATATAACGGATAAGACCAACGGTCTGAAATGACGTGGGCAAGATGGTGGGCTGGGCCGTGGGAGTGACTTCTTGGGCTATGACCATCTCTAGCCCATGGACGAATGCCAATAACGTATTATTCTTGGACTTGATGAATTTATTGCTAACCATACACACAGAGTTATGTGAAGTATCGATAGAAACGTTTTTTTTGTGGAGTGCTAAGTACATTTTCTTTCGCGAAGTATCAGCTGGAACGTTTTCATGTGGTTGGTTCAGAATGCATAGCTATCCTTTAGCTGATAGACGTAAAGATTATGTTGCTGATTATGTTGCTTTGTCGCTCTTGCAGAAGTATAAAAGCATTAGTATTTGGAGATGTTGACAATCAAAGATCTTTACAAGTTCAAGAGAGGAGTTGTTCATCACAGGTTAGGGAGTATACCTCCCACAGGTTACTTGCAATCAGAGTAGTTCTCCAACGGAGCCCGTAGAACAAGGACCATGTGATCACTGCATAATCCTAGTTATTGGAAAGAAACATAATATAATCGAAGGAAACTAAGAGCTAGAACATAATATAATCTAACGATCCAGAAGAAAAGCTGTGGCTAGAATTGGATTTCGGTTGATTATTGTGTTTTATTGATGAAATTCATCTTGTCGGTGACGAAACCTCCAGAGGTTTTTGATAAATGATAAGCTATCAACAGACATAAACAATGTGCAAAGAGAATAAGTTAAATTAGCATCATAGTTAACCATAATCTATTGCATTAAACATGAAGACAGGGTTGCATTGATGCCAGAGAACTGGTCTCATAAAGAAGACTGGTAATCAAGCACCAGCAGCTGCTACCCGTTACTAAATTATAGAACTTCAGAATCTGCTAGTTCAGCAATTAGGACCTGAATTTGGACCATGATCCGCGGCATATTTATCCGATATGTTGTAAGGCTTTCCATGCGCCCTATCTATCTCATAATGCGTAGAATGAAATTCGTTTTGCAGAACACAATAGGCATATATTGCAGAACACAAAGTTTCACCAAATACATATTGAGGTAGGTTCTTTTGCGCCGACGTAATATCGCTGAATCAGACAGTGATTGTTGATGCTGAAATTTATCGGATCGCAACATATACTCTAGCACTGGAATATTCAATAATTTCCACATTTGGAATTCCTGAATCAAGAGATTACCTATGAATTAACGTGCTTATCCGAGCACCTGTAGGGCCTGACCTTCGATTGTTATGTCCGAAGTGCTGACAATTTGCTTTAAAAGGGCTTCCACAAAGAGAGTGTTTGCAATACTACTTGAGGGCTTTAAATCATTGTTAGCGTTAATCAGCTGTTAAGATTTTTAAAACAAATAAACAATTAGTTGGACAGACAAAGTAATCTTAAGAAAACGACAAAGTGAATGAAATCCCTCATTAAGGTGAATATTTTGCTGCCTTTTTAGACAGACAAAATATTGTTACGCGATATCATTGTTGGAGTCTGCGTTTTATTGCTGGTTTCGTGCAATAACATAGAAGAAGCAGTTCAGAAATCGACTGGGTATAGTCGCCAAATCATGGAGCGAGGAAACTGAATGTGGAATCACTGCTCAAGGGGAAGATTAACTGTGAAGCTCCATTGATATGATCAAAGTAGTGCAGAATGTACGAGAACTACCGAATCATATAATTATATTTCCTCTGATGAGATTTAATTTGATCTTCTGAAGCTAGTTTCCTGCACACATTTAAATCCTTATGTATTGTAACTTATAGAATGCTTCATTGTCGACCATTCATTATCGTCATACATGTCTTATAATAACCACCCAATGGACCAAATTAGTATCCATAGACAAGAGAGTAGATAAAAAGGACTGGTAACTCAAACAAGAAAATGAAGGATGAGCAAATCCAGTTAGCACCAAACAATCACACAATAACAAATGCGATTTTCGCTCTAATTATACACCAAAGTCCAAAGCATAGAACAAATATGGTGCTACTCATCAACAAAGAAAACATGATCATTTTGCTGCACTGGAATCTGTCTAATTTGATTACTGTAGACAAGGCTAATAACTAGATGTTGGCTACTTCACATGTATCCAACAGATGCTGTGATCTTTATGGTAATAATTTTAGAGGTTGCACCATGTGACATTATGATCAAGCTAGCCTTTCATAATTTGCTTTACATCTATTTCGACGTGTTTCGTGTTTCGTGCAGCCACATTTCTTTGACCCCTTTTACATTTGTAGTATCTGGATTATACTTATGACATAGGATATACATAGGGCAGAATCTTGTTTGTCATCATTTTAACTACATTAAAGGAGTTGTAGCTGTTATACTATAAAAGTACTTCAGAAAACAGAAGTTAATCTATTAGTTTGCTTTGAAAGTCTAGCAGGGTTAAAGAGCTAACTAGACGTTCATGGAATCTATATAAATAATGGTCTAAATATGAACCAACAATATGTTAATGGCCTTGCATGATAAGAAATTAGGTTAGTCAAATATGGTGTTGATGTTGATGTCTCAAATCAATGAGGCGTGTTTTTTTCTTCGTGTGATCCTCTTCTTCTCTGTATGATCTTCTTCTTCCCGCGTGTGGTCCGTGTAACTTGGGTGTGTTTTGTGTGTGCCTCCCGTGTTGGTTTTGGCATATAAGGAGGAAGAAATGCGAAGGCAGAGAGGTAGGACAAAGAGAAGAGAGCAAGTGCAAAGGAGAAGCAAAGAGGAGATCAGAGGACTCAAAGAAAGGGGAAAGAGTGACAGAGACCTTGTGGTGTTTTATAAACACCTTAAACATATTAAAGTGAGGGTGTTTTATTACTTGTTATGAATTCTTACTACTCGTATTGCTTCTTTTGTATTTTCTCATTTGACTAGTGGACTCTTCGTCATCGGCGACCGTCCGTGGTTTTTTCCGCAAGGGTTTACACATAAAAATCTTTGTCTCATTTATTTTGCGCACTTGTTAATATTTATGTTGTAATAAACAGCCCACGTAACAAACTGGTATCAGAGCTTGGAACGTTTCAATTCTTATTTCCTATATCGGATTCGTCCACGTAGGATTATGAATGAACGTTATTAAGTTTGTGATTTAAGTTATATTTTTTGCGGGTTAGTTTTTTGCGTTTTTTTCACAAAAATAATTTTTCCCTCGGATGAACAATGCTCGAACAGTGTTCGAATAGTGCAATGAACAGTGTACGGACATAGGCACTGTTTACACAGTGTTTTCGGAGAAAATTTTCAGCGCAATGAGGCCTATGAAATTTGATGTTGAAAAATTCGATGTCACAATCAATTTTGGACTTTGGAGAGTGAAAGTCATTGCGTTATTAACCCAAGAAGGAATCGAAGAGGTTCTGGAAGTGCTTGATAAGTTACCAGTAGAAATGAAAGACGAAGATAAGATGAAGATGGATAAGAAGGCACGTACGGCTTTACAGCTATGTCTTTCTGACAACGATCTTCAGAACGTCCTGAAGAAAAAGTCTGTCAAGACTCTTTGGGATAAGTTGTCCAATTTAGCAAATCTGTTGTTTCTCGTTTGTACATGAGGCAGCTTCTCCATTCTTTCAAAATGAAGGAGTCCACTACCTCATTGGCAAAGCACTTGACGGAGTTTCAGACTATCCTTATTGTTTTGAAAAATATTGGAGTCACCATCGACGATGAAGAAGCAGCGGTCATTCCGCTGTGTTCTTTCCCTAATAGCTACGAGGCCTTTGTGATTACTATAATCCACAGCGAGAATTCTTTATCACTGGAAGACGTTAAGACGTTTTTTACCAGTAGCCAGCTGAGACACCAGCTCTCGGAATCGTCTAGGCCCTCAAGCTCTGATGATGCGCTATTCATCAGAGG
>JAOVYX010020965.1:0-16340 GCA_035668315.1 Drosera spatulata | reverse complement strand
CCCCCTCTTTTTTGTCATGTTTCATGTTTTTGTTTCCTGGCTATGTGCTGTGATTATGATCTTTAGTTGTAAGCTCACCAGGTTCTGATTTTGAATTCCTGGTGTTATATGTTTGTTTCCAATATGGTTTTTGTACGTGTTAATTATCTCTCATCGGATGAATGGCATCACTTTCATCGCAATAGTGCTGATGGCTGTTTAGCAGATGAAACCAGAACTAGTGTTTGAGCCACAATCCCCTTTGACAAATGAGAGGACACTCAAAAGTTCGAAGCTAGGTTTGTATCGTAAATGCAGGTTGTCTTTTAGTTCAGTAAATACAGGTGATCTAAGAGCTCACTCTTTCCCCTGTTTATGATCCCTCGGACGTCGTCAACACTATAGTGGCTAACTTGGATGCAGCAAGCGTTTCGACAGAGTAAAACTGTGATGATTTAGTGATATTTCAAGAGTAACAAATCTTAGTAAAACTCCGTGAATGGGTGAAAATGGAAGTTACAATGCATACATTTTCTTGTACTTTTCATCGTTCAAGACCTCTGTGTCAGACATAACAGAAGCTGACCAAGATCTTGACATGCTGCCCTTGGCCGATTTCCTGATGCTCCTCCGATTCTTGGCCTCAGTATGATGCCTAACGACCCAGTAACACATCGTGCCCAAAGTGGTAGCCATGATGGTTGTGCCAATGACTGTCACTCCTATTGCAAGCCATCTTTCATTCTTTCCCACCACGACAAACGAAAGGGCCAAGAATGCAACAGAGATCAAAACACAAGCCAGCCACATCAGCTTGTTTATGATCGCCATCATCTTCTTCTTGGCCTTGCTCTCTACCACCACAACCGAGGTCTGAACCACCACGACAGCTAATGAAATGAAGAGGGCAACAGAGTCGAACACAAAGAATATCAAAAATGCAGGAGTTGGAGCTATGTTTGCTTCTCCCAGGGAATGGCCGGGAGGAATATTTGTCGGGTCATCAACATATTGGCCAGGGACCGTGAATATGGCTGCAAAGGCCACTGTTGCAATAAGGACTGCGACAACGTTGGTGGAGTTGATGGCATTGTTTAAGCCTTCTGCGTGCATCTTGTTGAGGCGTTTGGCTATGCCTTGCACACGCATTCTTGTTTGGCGTGTGTGCTCTAGCTGGTGGTGAACTTCATGTTTTATTTCGCTGACTGTTTGTTTCAACTGTCTTGCAGCATTATTTGCTTCTGGCTTGATGTCTTTTGCACTTTGGACACCATGTTCTTGGAGGATTGCTGCCACATCCGGATGGTGCAGTTTCTCGGCGGTGTCAAGAGCAGTTTCTCTGGCCCTGTTCACGGCTGTTTTGTCAGTATCTTTCTCGGACAGCAATCTTTTAACAATCTGCAGATAAAGATCTTGTTTCAGCTTTCACAACCTATTTGGGATAGGAACTGATAACCCTTCTCTGGGTAAAGCTATATAATTTTGGGTCATCATAATGTGTGATAGCATGAATCTCAAACTCTAGCAAAGAATAGCTAGTGTAACTTACGACTTAAAAAAGAACTCAAACCAGCAGTGACATGACCAAACGTGTGATATGAATCTCATGATGTCGATTTGAGTTTATGAGTGAACAGGTTGCCATCTTACCAGGAGAAACTGGTGTTTTGTGTGTTTGCAGTTCAGTGACAGAGAGATAGCAGCACTAAAGGTTTAAAAACGGAGGAAAAACCTACATGGCCTCTACCCTTCCTGGCTGCAACATGCAGTGGCGTATTGCCCTTGGTATCGGCCAGGTTAAGTGAAGAAGGACCTGCCTTGATCAGCTCCTCCACCACCTCCAGATTCTGACCTTTGACTGCCATGTGAAGCGCAGTCTGCCCCTTCTTATCGGTCCTCCTTGTGATCCCAGGCTCCTGCTGCACAAGCGCTTTCACCACCTCCACATGACCATTTCGTGCTGCAGCATGCAAAGCTGTCTTGCCGTTACTCCTAGCTATAGTCGCTAGCCCACCCCCTGATTCTAAGAGAAATGTGACCACCTCTACGTGCCCTTGCGTTGCAGCCGTCTGTAAAGCAGTTGTGTTTGACGTATCACATGTCATTGAGAGATCCGGATGCGCCTCCATCAGAACTTTCAATATCTCTGGAACAGAACATGGACAAAGCAACTGACGTTGAAGGATTCCATAGACCAGATGATGTAGTTTAAATAAGAGATAATGGAGTGTAAAACTTCAGTGAAAATAACATACCTAGGGCCCCTTGCTTCGCAGCAATATGAAACGCATCATACCCATTTCTCGCTTTGATGCTGGCAGCAACAGGATCATAGAACTTTATGAGCTCCCTTACTACATCAACCTGCCCATTTTCTGTTGCAGCATAAAGTGCCGTTTCTCCCGATTGGTTTTGCTTTGCTAAAAGCTCCGTAAGTTCCTCCTCATCTTTTCCACCGAGTATATCCATCACAGTGGCTAAATTTCCTGCTCTGGCTGCGGCATGAAGTGAGGCATCGTCACGCTTGCCCGTCAACTGCTTTGTCATCTTCTTCTGGGGCACAGCAGTCTCTACCAGCTGTGCCTCCACATCCATCTCTTCGACCATCAAGACAAAGCCTCTTCTCACCCGGCCAGCGATGAGATGTTTATTAATTCACATGCTTCTTCAAAAAAGCCATCAAAACTTGTACCCATTTCAATCAAATAAACCCTTTCATGTATTTCCTCCTCTCCTCTTTCTTCCCTCGTTGAAACAATCCACCAAAGTCAGAAACTCAAATCTGGAGAAAAAATCCTCGAGCATAAATCTAATAGCGCATAGGGGCTTAAACAATCCAGGTTCATCCAGAAAAATCTGATTTCACCATATTGTACCATGCAAAAACCCGAAATAATTCTGATCAAAGGGAAACATCAAGATCAATGAAGATCGATTGGATTAAATTGCAGATCAGAGAGGATGGAGAAACAGGGAAAGAATAGGTGTTTACCTCGGAACGAAGATGACAGCTATTTTCGTCAACCATCTGAGATAAAAGAACTCCAAATCAATTTCTAAGAGGGTGGTGCATCTCATAAAACACAAAAAAGCAGTTACTGGATCAAACGACCTTTTTCCAACCAAAGATCTCTGTTCCTGAAATAGGTTGTTATCACTGTCATTCAAGTAAATAATACAGGGAGATTCTGGGAGCAAAAATTTAGAAAATGGACCTCACATCACATCACGTCACTTGTAACCAACTCTTGAAATATGATTAATAATATCATAAAAAGTTAAAACGTTGTTGAGAATTACTCCAGAGAGAAAGCGACTGCAATGAAAGTAATAGTGCTTTACAAGACAATCAAAATAGGACCTTTAAGCAAAGAAAAGGAAAAGAAAAGATGAGGATCAAAATTGGGATGATAGATGGTGACGGACGGATATGCAGAGAGTACCTTTTGGCTGCTTAATTCTGTGCAAGCAGGAGAAATCAGGTTGTCGTAAAAGAATACTGTAACATCCACAGTGCGTTTAATTACAGATGGAAATGATACTAAACTTCCTAGCTGTTACAGGGAATTTGCGAAAGTCCAGTATAAATTATATGCATATCTAAGCGATCTCCAACACTTAATGGACAAAAGGGCAATCCTGTGGCATCATTTTGAGTTTTTAAGTAATCAGACTAATCAGAAGCAAAGTGTTTAGGAGCTTGAACCACAACAACTATACATGTTTAAACATTCAACAGAACCGGGATCATCTGCTGTTGCAAGTCAAACAGCTGTTTCCTTTTTTGGTGTAAATTTTGAGGTTTTTTCTTTTTCTTTTTCTCCTCTTTCGCTTTTGGCAAGGGAAGTGGACAGTTTTGGCTGGATAGCACCACCGCAGAGGACCCGGCTCCACATTTAACACCGCTGAGGTTGAACCTTCCAAGACTTTTGTTGAGGTTGTCTCGCACACACTGGCACATAATTTTGTTTGCACTTTTTTTTTCTTTTGGATTATTTTCATATTATAACTTAAAATCTTAGGTATTTTCATATTACAACCTCAATAATAAATATTTTCATATTATTTTTTCAAATTATTATCTTATGGACAAATTACTAAATCAAATCTTAGATGTTTTCATATTACCATCCAAATTTTATTTTTATCAATTTTATTGATTCAAATTGTCACTTTTTAAAAAATTTAAATTTAAAAAAAAAAAACAAATAAGAGAGACGGCACCTTTCTTGACTGCAGTTACAGCATGGTTTGATAAAAGAGGATTGTGGGGCTATAACCAAAAACATTATATCCTTCCCATCAAATTTCAAAAAAATTTTACTTTCTAAAAAATTTAAATTTTAAAATTTTAAAAATGTATGAGAGGAATTGCAGTTTTTTGCAACCCCTTATTTCCCTTTGGTAAAAGGGGATTCTATAGGGATCAGTAATTCGTTCTCTCTATTTCCGTTTTTGCTTGATTCGGTCCTTCTTTGGTTTTGTTTTCCGCTTTTCGCGTGTCATATGTTTATTTAATCGCCGCGTCCGTTTTGGGTTTGTTGGTGATGATGTTTGATTGGTTTTTGAGAGAATTGGGATTTGTTTCGTGTGATGGGTGGAATCAACTGGGTATGAGGTTAATTAAGCGGGTTGAAATGTTTCTTAAGGATTAAACTAGCTGATTTTTGATCGAACTTGGTACAAATTGGGAATTGTTGGATATGTTGCTTGATACATCAACTGGGTGCTATTATATTCTTTGAAGGAATTGTGTTTAGGACTTGATTTCAATATTTTTTCCCCTTTTTAGAATTTAAGTTCGTTATTTTTCCAGATCTCAATAGATTGATATATAAACTTCTAGACGGTTCAGGAGAATATGAGCATTTGTCGTTTGGGTGTGATTGGGTAGCAAGTACTCATAACATAAGCACCAGATTGAAGAAGTGAAATACCGATGAGGAAAAAAAAAACAACAATAACAACAAAAAAAAAAACAAAAGAGGGAATTAAAGGATGCTTAGCTTGTTCTTACATGAGAATCCCCCATGGATATTTGCACCAGGGACTTGTTCGACTAGTCCAGTTGATGCTGTAGAAGTATCTCTTTTCTTGAAATTGGGCTTCCATTATACCTATTCTTTTTGTGGCAGTTAATTCAGTCCTTGCTGCTGCGGCCGAAGAGGATGGCATCCTTCCTTTAATTTGTGGAGGTATGCATCTTCTTTTGACCAGCATGTCTATTTCTGTGTAGTTGCAGGTTATGTTTCTAGTGGAATAAGCACTTCTATGTCTCATCGTTTGTTTGCTTGATCCTGTTAACTGGTTTTCCATGAGTCATGTCGTGATAGCTCTTTAGTCATATGTCTGGCAGTTGGCAACTGGGTCGTTTAGCTCCATGCGTCGTTGATGAGTGGAGTGCAAACTCTTAGAACTTGCCACATTGCAGGTTTTAATTTAGGTTTTTTTTAGTCTTCACTGTGATGGTGTAGGTATTGGCTTTATATTTGGATATTCAGTAGTGCAAAGTAGCTATGGGTTTTGTCTGACTCATCTCTCCAAGGCTCTGGTGAAGACCAATGCAAACTACATGCTTACGATTGATAGTTCTGGGATGGCTTTCGAAGAGGTAGGGTCGTAGGCCCTACCTTTGTGATCATGTTGATACTTGATCAAGAGTCAGTATGTTTAATATTTCATCTTTAAATGATTGTTGAAGTTAAATTAAAATGAGTAATCACTTAACGTGATTGTTTTTATGTTTTCTAAACACGATGCTTAATTAAAATGATGATCTTAAAGGTTATAACATACTAAATAGAAGTTTTTACCTGCATATGTTACATCGCTGTGAATGTTATCATCTGTGTGACTTAAAAAACATGTATGGATACATTACATATGATGGTATCTGGTTTCTTAGATTTCCTCATCGGGTTCATCACCTAATAGTCTAGGTTGCCAAGATATTCTTCAAAAGATATTGAGAAGGAGAAATTTTGACTGTCGATATCGCTGTTGTGGGAGAAGAGCTCTACATGGAGATGGATTGTGCGGAACTCGAGAGCATCCAAACCCTTCTTCTACACTTTCGCCACCGTATGCAGCGTCATCCCTCGGCTACTGCGTCATGCAGATGACCAGCTCCCGCAACGAGCAGCCCGAGACCTACCTCCGTGAGAACGCTCGTCCCGAGACCAAGATGATGGGGCAGGTCAACAAGGAGAGGTTGGCCGAATTCCTGGGGGAGATCCAGAGGAAGGAGGATACCAATGATCGCTATGTGGCTGCGTTGAGAGGGGAGACACTGACCAGGAAGCCCTATGTCAGGATCCAGCCGGTTACCAAGGAGATGAGTGATGCTGCTGGAGCGGAGCCTGTTAAGGTGCAGAATAAGAACCAGGGTTGATACTTGCTAAATGATCATTTGCGTCTCGTGTTTGATGATTTGTTATGTGTTGAGAGAATTGTTCTGAATAACAATGTTGTGCGACTTCTTTGATCGAGTATAAACAGATTTTGCAGACTTCGTAGCTCTTTCGCCTTGACATGAAAGGAGTTCAAAAGCGTAATGTTGCTTGCAGATAATTGACATAGGTTCTTCTTGAAACTTGTCCAACTGGTGTATTCATGGTGTTGTTGACTGGCGTGGTGTTCCCATGATCAATTTTGTTTGTGCATTGTAGTGAAATGAAGATGGTTGCACAGCAAGAGTTGTTTCAATGATGCTGATTTTATACTTTTTGGTCTAGTTCTTGAAGTTTCAGTGCGGGATTAGTTATGTCTGGGTGTCAATCGCTTTATGTTTTACGAAGTTCATGTTGTGTTTACCCCGTCCAATTGATCCGAAATTCCAAGCCATTGATTATTTCTTTTGAAATTGCGGTATCAGTGCTGTATACTGCTTATGGTTCCTCTTCTTTTGAAGACATTTGTGTTCATTTATAAGCCATTCTTGGCTGGTATCAGTGCTGTATACTGCTTATGGTTCCTCTTCTTTTGAAGACATTCGTGTTCATTTATAAGCCGTTCTTGGCTGAAGACGCGATGGATGCTTGGCTATGGTAGATCAATGTGTAATGCAGATAGGGTCTGCATGGGATTAGGTCTTGTCTAGTCCCTCTTAGACTAGAATGCCTACATACCAGATTTAGCCGATTCTCCTCCTAAATCTAGCTATTCTGGCTTAGCTCGGAAGTCAAGTTCTGTGTCTATAATTTATCGTAACAGGATGGATTTGGCTCCAGCTTGATGGCTTTACTCATTGTGGTTATGCAGTTGAACCAGATTTTAAATTGTTTATGTAACTGTTGTATCATGCATGAATTCCCTACTCCTTAGTATTTATGTTCAGGTCTGTCGATTATAGCACAACCCTGATTTATGAGTTACTCTGCTGATTTAGGCAGGTTATGTTTGGTTGTCTTGTTGATTAAATTGGTTTACTATCAGGTTTCATTGTCTCGTTGTCTCGTCAGAATCATATACATTTGTGTACCTGTCTGATCTATAAGTTTGACAATGTGACATAATTTTATTGAAGCTTATAGAATCCTAGCAAAAGATGAATGGTACTACTCTGTGCTAGACAATCAAAGTTTATTGAAAAGCCAGTTGAAGCGTTGAGCTAATATTAATTCCTAGTAGTAGCAAACGTATCAATGAAAAGTGTGGTCTGCTAGTTTATATTGTGAGATCGGTTTATAATCAAGGCCCCAAATAGGATTATAGAGGATAATTAGTTTTAGGGCTAATAATCCTAGGGTTATTAGTCCAGGATTAATTGTCTCACTATTATTTATTATCTAATGTTTGTTTGGGTGGGATTAATAATACTTTTTTCCCCATTAATTAGTTCCCATATATAAGATTAAGTTAATTAAGACCTTAGAAAGACTATTTATCTCTCTTTCAAAATTCAAAACTGCAAACAAACATAAAATAAAAGATTAAATAAAATAATTAATTTTATCTTTTTCAATTAGTCCTCGGAATAAACACATGTCAAGATGTCAATACAAAAAACTAACATTATAACAACCAAGAGAGCAACGGGCAAATATTACCACCCGGATGCCCCTTATATGGTCCACTATCCCCCACCGGTTTCCTTCTCGGAGTCGGTCATCGGTGACTGCGATACAGAGCAGAGGGTTCGATTCCTCTCCCTATCGGTAATATTTTTCCTTCGAGCCCAGGGTTCCTCTTTCCATTCCCTTCTCCGTCGACTTCATCGAGTTCCCGGCGACGGCGAGTCCAGTTAGGGTTTGCTTCAAATCATCGCGGCGATCATTTGCAGGGTTTCTCATTCGGCATAGTCTGGTACTCTCTTGATCTCCATATCATACACCTTTTTTTCGATCACTGATCATTAATTGTTTGGTTCTTTCGAAATCGGAAGCCCTAATTGGCAAATTAGCCGGGAGTTTCTGGGAGTGGATGATCGTTTTAGTGATCAGAAAACCCTTTTTTTTTCCGGCATAGTATGGTTACTTGTTGACTAACTCTTTGAGTTTCAGGCAGAGGGCCGAAAAATATCATGGATGAAGAATTGCTTGAGTTGCAGCGTCAGTTCGAATCCGCTCAACAGGCGAAATCGAGCATCCGTTTATCGGAACGTAATGTGGTTGAGTTGGTCCAGAAGCTTCACGAGCTTCACATCATCAACTATGACCTCCGTCACACCGTTACTGGCAAAGAATACATCACTCCTGTAAGCTCCTTTTAACACACTTGAGTTGTGGTTCGGATATATATGGGTGGTTGATAGAGTTATTGTGATCATTGATGTTCTTGGCAGGAACAATTGAGGCTTGAGATTGCTGCGGAGATCAAGAAATTGGGGCGTGTTTCGCTGATTGATTTGGCTGATATTGTTGGCGTGGACTTATATCATGTCGAGAAGCAGGCTCAACTTGTGGTGTCAGATGATTCTGGGCTTATGCTTATTCAAGGGGAAGTCATTTCAAATTCGTATTGGGATAATGTTGCAGAAGACGTTAATGAGAGGCTTCAAGAAAGCAGTCAGATTGGATTGGCTGAGATTGCTGCTGAGATACAGGTTGGATCAGAATTGGTTGCTTCTATGTTGGAGTCGAGGATTGGGACACTGGTATATTTTCTTACATTTCTTCAAGTTAAATGAGCATTGTAAATTATTTTCACTAACATGTTTATAATATTTGTGTTTATTTTCGACGGGTTTTATGTCTATAGGTGAAAGGTAGACTTGAAGGTGGCCAGTTATACACACCTGCATATGTTGCTCGTGTGACTGCCATGATCCGAGGTGCCACTAGAGCTGTGACAGTTCCTACGAATTTGACGTCTGTGTGGAACTCCTTGCAGCAGCAGCTTCAGCAGATGGATGGTGCTACTGGTGTGGCTGTGGACAATTCCTTTTTTCAGTCATTGTTCAATGGCTTGGTGAAGGAAGGGGCAATCCTCGGTTCCATTCGAGCTGGAGTGCATTGGACTCCAAGGGTATGAGATTGTCTTTCTTGGTAGCTTAATAGCAAATGTGCCTAATGTGCTTTATGTGCTTAGTGTCATTAATCTGCGTAATGTGCTTAACGTGGTTGAAGTAGTTAACATCATCTAACATTGAGTACAACCATGCATCAGGTATTTGCCACTACTCAAAAAGATTGTGTGGATTCCCTGTTTTCTCAGGTAATTAAATCTGCTTAACCTGATTATATCCCCTTTTACCTATTATATACTGTTTGGATCTTTGATCTTGATGAACTTCAGCCAATATGTTCAACCGTGGGTTACATTTTTTTCATGTGTGTTTTTTGTTCCTTTTTCCTTGAAGAATTCGTTTATAAGCTATGATGCTCTTCACAAGTTAGGAATACCCCAGCCAGTGCAGTACTTGCAGGTACCTCGTGTCCTGATTATTGATTGTAGTCTAGATCTCAAATTCTCTCCTGAGCATGTCCTTATTGAGATTTTGTTTTTCTGTTCTCCTATTAGTCCAGATATCCTGAAGGTATACCTTTGGTCACCATATTCATTCACTCATCCATGATCGAGATGCTAGACGCTTCTGTGGAGGATGCTATTGAAAGCAATAGCTGGTGAGACTTCACTATACCCCTTGTTCCATCAGGCATATGGTATTTCTAGTATAGTGGTGCTTTTCTCCTCTTCTTTTTTTCACCTTTTTATTTTGTCAATTTGTCTACATTTTATTGGGTACAGCGGAGGATATGGTAGCTCATGATCTTGTCATTGCTCTATGCTTGTTTCAGTTTGATGTGTTTTAGACTGGACCTGGTAATTGGTGCTGTCACTTTTGGATGGTTTATTAAAACTATATATAGCAACCCCAAAACTCGCTGTATTTTGATTTACCAGTGATTGACACTCTGCTTTTAATTAGAAATGTTAACTTTTGAATTTAGAGGGGCGCACTCTTATGATCGTGAATTTCTAGATTTGGTGACACTTTTTAAACTAGTCAGCATATCATTGAGGGGTTACAGGAAATAGTTGCTTATCTTTATCTTTATCTATATCCCGTTTCCCTTTTCTAGTGGGCCCAGGTCCCATGACAAAACAATCAGAATCAACATATGAAGTACAGTCATCTCAGAGACCTGGTTTTTATGAGGCATGCCAATTCTTTCTCTTTTATCATTTGCATGTTTCCTTATCAGCCCATGAAAAACTGCAGGATTGATTCTCTCTCGGTCTTGCCATCATCCTTTGGACCTCAAGATGCATTCAAGGTGCTATCTTTATGCCCAGCAGTACAGTCGGCAATTAAGGTGGTGGTTTTGTGACCTTTTCAGTATCATCTTCCATGATACATTTAGCTATTGCTTTGCACGAATCATTTTATTCATATATTTTTGCTTCTCAGTCCAACAGAGGAATCATTTTGGGGGAATCATGTCTTATCAGTGAAGGATTTATTAAGGTACGAATTAAAGCCGATGCTAATCTTTCGTATTGTAATGCATAATCCTCTTTGGCTAGTTTTTTTTTTTCTTCTTCTCTTCTCTTCTCTTCTTTCTTTCTTTTTATGTTTTTTGGTAAATACATGATCCTTGTTTGCTTAAATAACCATCTCACAGTCTTAAGCTGCTTTATTGTTGTAAATTTTATAAGTTTTGAGCGAGTATGGTTTTCCACACATCAGTATGGATGAGCTATTTGAAAAAACTAAAAATAAATAGAAATGAAATAGTATCGAGTAGTACATGGATAACTTGCTAGATATATGCATTGTTGAACTGCTTGAAATGTGTGTGTATGTCACGATTGGACTTGAAGTTGTTATCCTAAAGAAAGGATCAGGACTCAAGTCTGGCTAAGGGCTAATGTGATAGTATCGAGTTGACACTTAACAATTTTTCTGGACTCCGCTGTCTTTCTTCAATAATATTCCATCTGTCTCAAATTTTTTGCAATGACACAGTTTGAGGTGTAATTTAATATGATCAAATATCATTTTTTTACAAAATTATTGTGAGACACTAATGATAGATTAAGTTGTGAACTTTAATCTTGAACCAACTTAGATTTTTCTGACATCGTTAAGAAAAAGAACAGAACACTCCGAATTGTGTACCATTGCAAAAAAGTATGGGACGGACGGAGTATCACTCTTAACGACGAAATCATAAAAGCTCATTTTCTTCAGTTTTTAGTGGCTTGAGATCTTTTTTATAATAACATGTTTACCTACCCAATTTTGGAATTTGGACATTCCTTGATGTGAAGTTTTTGGGGATTCACTTATTGTATTTTCATCCTTGCAGTTCATGGTTGTTTGTTATCATTGCCTCCTCTGTTATCTGACAAAATAACTCTCTAATGCTCTTTTCTCTCTTTTTTCCCCCTTTCTTTTCTCAATATTTTTGGGTGGTATGTAGGACATATTCTCTTGTGTGGAGGAGGAGATGCATACCTTTCAGGCACCTATGAAGGAAAGCAAGGTTCTGAAGGATAAAAGTCAGCTGTCTGAGTTCAATGAAAGTGGTATGGAGGGTGGAAGTAATAAAACATGCTTGGAGAAAGTTTCAAAGAAAAAGAAGGGAAGATCTTCAAGATCTTCTGCTTCTGCAGTTGAAGTTGATGTTGATAACCAAGATTCAGTACCAGAAAAAACCAAGAAAAACCAGAGGAAAGGCAAGGATGCATCATCTTTCCATATTTCCGGGTCAAAAGCAATGAAAGAAGATGCTAATGTCCCATCAGAAGAGTGGGTAATTGATAAGATCTGCACCCTTTTCCCTGAGTTCGAAGAACAAGGTTAGTTTATGTTCCCATTCATGACAGTGTTAATGCTATAGGAAATTACTAATCATGTGGAATGCAGACAGTTGACATCTTTTGCCAGGATCTTTGTAATACACAATGAGGTAGAGCCAAGTAGCTTGCCTAGGAAAGTACTTTACCAATGCATTTCTTTGCTTCTAGAATTCTAATGCATTTCTTTGCAAACTCCGTTGCATTTCTTTGCATCTAGAACTCTATCAGGTGCTGTAAGTTGTCAGTGCATTTTACTGGTTGTAGGCATTGTTGACCCTGAGGTTATTGTTATGCCTTTGGCAAAGCACTTGAGACCCATGCTTCTTAATGTGTGGAGCGAAAGAAGGAAGACATTGTTTGCAGAAAACGCTGATCGAATGAAACAGTTGGTCGACAGTTTACAAAAGAAATTTGAAGAGGTAAGCACCACTGGTTGTAAGAAAATAGATGATGTGCTTTAGGCATGATGCCGCATTGTGGAGATTTTGTCTTCTGCTCAAATATTTTAAGCATATGTAGTCTTTCCATCCATCATCACCATTATTGTGGTCTGCTGCTAATGCAAAAAAAAAAAAAGAAAAAAAAAGGAAAAAGAAAAAAAGAGGAGCTTATCAGAATAGAATAGAAACGTTAAAGAATGGTTGAGGCTTTGGTTTTTTATCCTAATCGAAATAACCTTTTATTTTCTGCAGTCTTTCTTGGGCATACAACTGTATGAAAAAGCATTAGATTTGTTTGGATCTGACCAATCAACTTTGGTAAGGTTTTGCTCTTGTGCAACTCGTTCATGATTTAAACTGCCTCTGTCCTCCTGATTGTGATGCTTTCCTTCTTAGAATGTGCTACACAGGCATTTGTTGCGAACTACGTCTGCTTCCATCGTGGATGTGCTTTTGCTCAACCTGGTAGTTTCTCAAAGCGGAACTGTGTTAGTTTTTCTTCAAAGTTTAAGACTGTGAGCCTCATTTTTTCCTGCTTGCAGGACATCCACAACAAGCTGAAGAATGGAATCGAAATGGAAGACGCTGAGAATCCTGAATCCCATTCTCTAAGTCAAGGGGACAGAATCAATCTTGTATGGGGCAATTATTTTGTTTCTTTTATCATGTGAGAATTGCATGTGAGTTTAATATCATTGGTCTAACATTTTCGTGAGTTTGATTCTCTGTTTCTTGAAGGCTAAGGGTTTGCAAGGGTCTTTAGCAGTCAAGGCTGTTGCTATGGTGGAATCGCTGGAAGGAAAGGTAAAAAGAACTATGCATATTTTATTTTGTACTGTACTGCATAAGGTGCGTGATGTCACGAATTCTACCACCACTTCGCATGATGTCATACATTACCATCACGAATTCTGTCATTGATCAACTGGCATATTGGCTAAGTGATGGCCCTGAATGATCCTGTATATTGGACCATTGTAAAGAGTGGGTTCAAAGAGTTTTGAGTTCTGGCGTCATTATGCAATAGAAGTCGACGAGTTTGGGTATCGGTCTGGTAGAATATAGTGGGCAATACAACACCTACAATGCTGGAGTTACTATTGGAAACATTCGAAGAAGCTAAAATGAGTGGGTAAAATATTGAAGAATATGCTAGATAATTCCAAACGATACTGGTTATGTTATGTTGTTTTTTTGTTAATTTTTTTGTGTGTGGTACGGGTTTTTTTTCACTAGTCCTTCCCAATATTTCAGTTTAATATATGTGATTGCTTATATTTTCGTTTAGTTGTGCAATATTTATCAAATGACGGTCTTCTAGCTACCTCAATTGGTGTACTGTCTGATACACTGGTAAACGATATTTTAGCTGTCCTTATGAGGGCCAATGCAATGACTTTGAGCCATGATATACAGACTCATTCAGCTAAATGGATACCTATGTTTTTTGACATTATAATCTGATAAAGCAGTGTGTTTCTGTGTCCATTATCAATGACACATAAACAAATGATGCACACCAAGATACACTCTTTTTGTATATGTAATGACTTGAAAATTTCCGCATGCAACAGAGTGTGGGAACATTCATGACAACACTTGCAGCAGTTGCAGAGGAAAGGTGGTTATCTACTTTGTCAGGTTTGCCCATAATTTTAATTTTCATCTTACAACATTGGTCCTCAGTTTGGCTATTGTTTCTGCAGTGGTTTGCTGATCAAGAGGCTGGATAAGAAGCTGGAAAGAACATTATTGCATTCATATCGGAAGGTATCTGTTTTTCGTTTTTTTTGGTTTCTTCCCATCGAACGGATGACAAGGGATAAAAGTTATAATTGCAAGAGTTGTAAGAATGTATTGGGTTACAATTTGTATCAATTTCAATGAACTTGGATGATATATTGTGGTTTGTGTGTCGATGTTGTCTGATGGTGACCCTAGGATGGTCTACAAGTTTCTCTTTGGTGTAAGATATTCCTCTAAAAGATCTTTGTCTTATCTCACCATAAATATACAAGGAAAATAATTTATGTATATTGTTTCCTGCATTCCCTAGAGAATGCTGCTGCTTTTTTGTCTATTTGGATCATGGACCTCTTAAATTATATACAGTGCAAGTTCTTTCAGTGTCATTGAAAGTTGGGAACCGAAATCGGTAGCACTAGTAGGTCTTGTTGAGATGGTTGATTGATTTTTCATTGTCGGAGAGTGGATAACTTGTAGCTTATATTTGGTACTGGTGTTGTTTACACGCACGCAAATTTTACTTTCAGGATCTGACATTACAAGTTTCTAGTGAAGCTGATCCTGTCTCACTTTTGCCAAAAGCTGTCTCGTTGCTTTATTTGAAGGTGAGGCGATTATGTTTTGCATTTTCTTCTTTCTCCTCATTTTCTGTTAATATTAGTGGATCTTATCTAGTTTACGGTCCTCTTCTGAAACTGATTATTGGTCACAGGCGTACAACAAGGCTCTCCAAGCCCCAGGAAGGGCCATGTCTGTAGCTGTTTCTCATCTTAAAGTATTGGCTTCTTGCTCAGTTTTTGCAAGTCCTTTCTTTGGTTTTCCATATGATTCTAGTGGTTAACGCCTTCTTTATCCTACTTGATTATGGAGTCATTTCAATTGCTGGTAATCCCACCTTGTGGAATATATTCACTTCATTTGGTAAATAAATATAGTTCATTGGCCTGGAGCAATCTTAAGTACAGACTCTGTTGCTTTGTTGCTCATTTAACTGGATTCATTATAATTGAAATTTGTGTTGCTTTTTTAAACTGAGTGGAGCATTTGATGCCTCTCTTGATTGGAATATTTGTTATCTTCTTCAACATCTGCAGGGTAAATTAGATGATGCAGCTTATAAAATCTTAATGGACTACCATTCTGCAACAGTAATGCTCTTGTCATTGATGGCCGCTGCAACTGGTGATGTAAGTGGACCTCTCTGATTAACTCGTCTATAGCTAGTGTTCGCTTTTAATGTATAAAGTCTTGGTTGCTTTTTTGTTTTCCCTTCACTTCGCTTGTAATATATAAGCTTGTGTTTCTGCATTGTCACTCTGTAAGATAGATAATCGTCTCTGAATGGCTTTCAGGATTCTGAGGATCCTTAAAATCACATACTGTGACTGCCTCTGATTCTCTAGTCTAAGTCGCATGCGTTCTTAGGGTGTTTCAATTTATTTTTTATTTTTATTTTGTGGTTTATGGAACAAGGAAACTTCTCAATATTCGTGTTAGAATGGTGAAAACTATAGCAAATGTTGTGGGGAGAGAGTAACATGAAGAATGTTATCCCAACAAGGATAAAATAATGGAGGAATGTTCAGATTCTTGGATACTTTATTCATAGGTTTATAAGAATGTTGCCATTACCTATGAAAAGAGTTGGAATTATTAGTGTGGGAGAGGAGAAGATGGAGGAGACTTGAAAATTATGACTGAGCTATGAATGACAGATAAAAGATTCACAGGACCAACCTATCAAGTTATATTTTTAAGCTGGTCATGTTCTGCTCCTCACCCTTCTATTGAAACTCCACAATTCCGAAGGCTTGTGTTGCCCTAAGTTATTTCAGCTGGTTTACATCTCCTTCTCCTTCAGTTTGATAACTTTGATGTTGTGGTTTTCTATTGGATGGCATTTTAAATTTTTTTCGGAAAAAAAGGAAA
>JAOVYX010020964.1:0-16342 GCA_035668315.1 Drosera spatulata | reverse complement strand
AGCTAAAAGGAGAGATCCATAAATGTGCATATGTGGATCCCTAATTTGCTCTGATACATCAAAAGTCCTCCATTGTTAAGAAAAACATTAAAACTCAACCCATGTTCTTCACTTTCTTAGGAGAGATCAGCTATACAATCTTTACTCAATCTACTCTCCTAAACTGGACTAACCTCAAGTCTAAACATCACTACCATTTTCAGCATAACCAACCAGCTTTTCATGAGAACCAAATTCCGAGTATCTATCCTTATGTAGCAACTCAGGATACTTCAATGCGTGTGTTGCAATTCAGGTGACAAAAATTTGGCTTAGACCTAACATGCACCATGCAACCATCTCCAGGGGATCAGGTTCCATAAACTTGTGAAACAAAGTTCACGATTAGTACCTGTTTTGCACATGAATGCAACGCTAGTTGAGGAACTCCAGCTGCAATTTTACTAGAGCCTGCTTTGGTAGACAGAGCTTCCGACAGCTGCTCAATAGCAAAAGCTCCACTCTTGACAAGCTCAGTTTTTTTAACAGCCCAAGCCTCTTTCACCTTTCTGAGATTAAATCAAATTACTGATTGCGTAACAATCGAGTGTTTTTCAACACGTTGGGAAAAAGACTTACCTGAGTACAGTTTTAAAGCCAGGTCTTCCATATTTATCATCTGGAGGAAAGTATGTCCCGCCCATCAGGGGCTTCAAATCAGGTGAAAGGAAGACAGACAACGGCCAACCACCACCACCATATAAAGCTTGGACGTAAGTCATATATACCTGTAAGAAAGGCATCTCTCCATCAAAATGTGTTCAGTAACTTCAGTTTTCTCAACATAACTACGACGACACTAGTATGAACACAAAACCCATAAATATAAACCTAGCATAAGGATGGCGACTTCCAACAGAGATTTCTTTTGATAAAAACAAAAGAAAGTAGTTAACCAATCATGTACATATATAAAGCAATACCTTGTCTACATCTGGCCGCTCTTCTCGGTCAACCTGGTTATTTCATAAAGAAGCAGCTATCAGAAAAGCGAACAGTAACAAGGCTACAACATAGAGTTACAGATAACGAAGTGCAAGCTGGCATTCCGCATTCGGCCTACCTTGATGCTAACAAACCAATCATTCAGCAACTTTGCAACCTCCTCATTCTCGAACGATTCAACTTCCATCACATGACACCTAGCATAAACCAGTACCAAGCATATCTTCATTATCTATAAAATCTGCCTCACATTGTTCGGAGTAACAATACAAGATCAAGAGCACCAAAAACCCTTACCAGTGGCAAGTACTGTAACCGACTTGAATCAGAAGAACGCAACATCAAACATGAGCGAAGGCAATCACGAAACAAAAACACATGTTACCCCACACACAAACCGATCCAGAAAGTACAATCAGTAGAGTAATCATAGAACATACTCGACAAAAAGATCGGCACATCCCTCTTCTTTGCCTCCTGAAATGCTTCTTCACCCCATGGATACCAATTCACCTAAACAAAGCGCAAGGAAACGATCATCAATGCTCTAAATCATCAACTATTTTTAACTAGTTTAGTTATGTAACTTAACAAACCCCTCATCTTAATATAGCATAACAGAGTTGGTCCGGACATGATTGAGCTAGACGCCACACGGCCACACCTCCACATATTTGTCCAAGTGAAACTCCACTTATCGCCATTATGTAACACCAGGAAGGAACTCTACACAGGATACAGTTCTTGCAACATTATAACTTTTATTTTTCTTTTAGACAGAACAAAACAACAAACTACTAACGCCATGTCAGTCTAAATAGACCTCCACCTCTACTGGTATGAACAAGCTGCGATAACTGTTCAATTCCACCTGCAATAACTTAGTTATTGACGTCAATAAGTTAGCGATACTTGGGTAGTATGGTAGTTTAGTAATTAGTCAAACATGCCCTCCCTTGAAAAAGCAGCCATTTTCTCTAGAATCGGCTGTTGTGGTAGACGTGGGCTTTACACGCAGAGTTTATGTTGGATACAGGTATGTAATGCGGGACTTGTATTGGACATGAGTTAAAAACCACGCAAGTACCAAAACAAAAAGCTTGCATTTCATAGGAATTACTACCTCCATCAAGACTTATCACGGTGTTGTACTAAATCTCGGGTTGTCTCACTTTCCTTGTCTAGAAACTCTAGGAGTTGGAAATACAAGATTATTGCTATGTCAATTTTTACTCTAAGATACTATGCCAATTTTTACTCTTAAGAGACTAAGTCACATAATCACACAATCCATTGTTTATTTTTCTCTTCCCACAATCCCACCCACACTCTACTGGGAATGTCCACTAACTTAACCATTTCAGTAAGACTTTGTTTGGTATGACTTCTAACTTGCGATGACTGTTTTGGATTCTTTCACCAAGGAATTTCAATTATTTGATATGATTTTTGACATTTTCAAACAAAAAATCAAAATTAATAAATTGAATTCTAGAAAATATGAATTCATTCTTAGATTCTCATTTTTTTCGAGATAAATATTTTTTCGTTTCAAATAAATTATGATATTATTCTCTTTATCTCATAAAAATTATAACACTTATTAAATTGAGATGTCTCAAATAAATAAAATATAATATTATCCTATTTAAAAACTTTTTTCCTATAAAAATACTCCATCAAACACCCATACTTTTTAATATTTTATATCGCATCAACTTATCCCATTATTTTTTTTTGTCAAAAGACAAATTAATCTTTACAACAAAAATCAACGCATACATAAATTATTGAATTAAATCAACAGATTGCAATTCTTTTGGGACGAAGGGGTTATTAAAAATGGATGTCCCACATAAATTATAATACTTTCAAAATTGATAACTTTAAAATGATCAAAAAATCAAGATATCCCTATTTTATATCACATTAAGTTTTTTTTTATTATTTTTTTCTCTTCATCCACTCACAACTCTATTAACCTAACTCCTATACATTCTCAAGGGCACTAGGAAAACAATACCAAGTCGATATATTCTTTAATAATTATATCAAGTTAAAATATCACGATTTATTTGAAACGAAAACAATAATATTTAAGATCCTTTTTCTAAATCGTCATTATACTTCAAAAGAAATTGTGATTTCAAGTTTGACTACTTTTATTTTTATCCTATTATCAATTATGAACTTCATTATTTCAAAATAATTCTGTCATGTCATATATCCTATATGACGTGGCATGAATCATGGTTGGATATCATAGTCACAGTTGTCCATTAACTCCATCATAAAAACACTCTTTAATTAAATGTCTGACAATCGTTAATCATCCCCGATTTCTCATCCCTAATGAAAATACGATTATATTCCTCCTAATCTCACATCACATCCCAATCAATCCACCCCACACCTCAATATCAAAAAAAAAAAAAACCCATCTCGCATCCAACACTCCTCAATGTGAGGGGTAGTTATGGAAATAAAAGAACAAACGAGGAAGGGGTGTAGCCTGGGAAGTGATTGGCACTGCTCTTAAATGTCTCCCATCATTGATTTCAGGTCGGAACCCATTTGCTTCTGCCTCATTACATCATAACAGTAAATCCAACCTCTTAACGCCAAACCACTAACCCCCAAAATACCCCTCTCCTCATCAAAACCACCCCAACCCACCCCAAATTCCAAACCTGATCAGCTCACCGGATTATGAGCGTGCTGGAGAAGATAGGGACTGTGCTCCGCCGCAAGCCGATTCGATCTCCTCTCCTCCGACACCGAATGCGACGCTGCTCCCTGCGCCATCACCGGAAACAACAACACGATCGGCACAGCAGTGGCGGGAAAGGGGCGAGGAGGGAGCCGAGTGAGTGTTGGGAGACGGTGGAGAGATGAGAGGAGACGAGGAGAGGCGAGCATCGAAGAGAAGTGAAGGAGAGGGGAGGAAAATGAAGAGGAGAGGAGAAGATGATGAAGAGATCGAAAGGCGTGCGGTGGGTGGTGCCGGGTGAGACGGTGTACGCGTGTGTGTGGGGTTAGGGATCGATGGTTCGAGGACCCGTGGCCACGTTGCGGACTGGTCACATTCGGTTTGTGTAAATGTTAGTAGTGCCACCAAAGATCGTAATATTTTCACGTCACATAAATGTGATGGTGGAAGGTTTAAATGATGCTAGAAGATGATTAAATATTATTTTTTAAAAAAAATATTATTAAATATCATTATTATGTGTTAAAATTATAGATTAACAAACAATTTAAATCGTGAGGTTTAAATGAATGAAATTCTTTGAATTATGTATTAAATAATATAAAAAAATATTATAATAATTATGGAACTAAGGTAGTATTTGTCTTTCACATGTTCTATGACAGAGAGTTACTCTCTACGTCCTATAATTATTACAATATATATATATTTTGTATTATCTCTATTTTAAAATTATTATATAGTTTTGTCAAAACGGTCCATTCCAAATTGTTTATAATGTTTTCATATTTAAAAAATATTGTGTGGTAAGAAATAAAAGAAGATGAAGAGAGAAAAATTGTGTGATTGAGAATTAGAGTTCAAAAAGAAAGGAAGTAAATCTAAATTCAAGTGTATAAAGTGAATGTTGTAATTGTGTTGGGACGGAGGGAGTATTATTCTATACATATGAATATAAATCTCGTTTTTATATCAAATCACGTCTGATCGATCCGTAACATTTATTAGATTATTAAAGTACATAACTTACACAATCATTGATATTTCATGATAAATTTACAAAAAAAATATATTTGATCGTCATTATACGCATATCAAACTTTATATTGATATACGTGCAAAATCAAAACGTTATACTAATTATGGGATGGAGGGAGTAGAAGTTAATCGGATTATTTGTTACTTCTTTCATCTCATAATACATGCAATACTTTATTTTTTTGACCATTCAAATTTACTTGCAACCTATTTAATCTAAAAAAATCACATCAATTATATTTTTTACAATGCATCTACTATCCCTTCTCACAACAACCCCATTATCCCTAAAAAATATTTTTTTTTCATCAAATTTCATAAAAATTCGACACAAACATAAATTTTTGTATTGATTCAAACAGATATAAGTATTATAAAATGGAGAGAGTATTTTAGTTTTCTGGAGAATTATCATGTTGGTCCAATTGGTTTCTCCGATAAATATTTTGTTTTAGGATCAATGTTGTTGTCTATCCATAAGTTACGAACTTTGAAATCTGTTTTCTGCAACACGATCAAATTTTAAGGAAGGGACAACTTTTTATTTTCTTATGATTAAATTTTGAAATTATGAAAATGTTATATATAAGACAAATTTTTTTTTTTTTTAATAGTCAGTGAGATAAGAATAAAATTATCCAAAATCATTATGGGATCCTGGATTGAAAGGATCAAAATGTGTCTTTTCAATCCCTTAAATTATCACACATATTTGTGAGGGTGGAATCGATTGTTTATTCTAAATGCTAGCTACATGAATGCAGATCCGTAATTATTGGTTAATCTAATATTATTTCGTTCTAATTTAATTATAATGGTTTAATCCGACATAGATATATATATATATATATATATATTTGTTGAATTTATAAAAAATTTATTAAGAAAAAGAATATTTTTTAGAGGTAGTAGGATATAAGCATGGATTACAAAAGAGAATAAGATAGAAGAAGAAAGAAAATGATGAGATAGTTTGATTATATTAATATAAATTCATTATCAAATAAGAAAAGAATAAAAATATTGTATTTATATTAAAACTATTTAATAAAAAATATTATAATTAAATTAAGACGAAAGGAATAGCATTGATTTATCCTCTTTGTCTCACTTATTTTTCAATAAATTAATCGGGATCATAAGGTATAGGTTGATTTGGATAAATTGGACAAAAATGTCCTCACAATTTGGCTCTAAAATGCCCGTGCAAATTCGAATTCTGAAATTCAAACACCCCATGATTCAACAAAGGTAATATCATCAATTCAAAAAAAATCAACCTAAATTTAATAATGTTGTAAAAATTTGGAGACTGTTATATTTGATAAAAAGATACAAAATATATGGGATGGAAGGAGTGAGAGTTTGTTTTTTTTTTTTTTTTTCCCGAAAAGAACACATTTACAGGCTTTTTTCCGAAAGAATTGTCATGACACATACTTAAAGACCGATGAATTACAATCCTTAGTTTATCCTGAAAGTGAATGATGCACATTAGTGTTCCCTTTTTATTATCCAAACACACTCATGCCAGGAAAAAAACTTGCGGCTACGACCAATGACCCAATACAGCATACGTGGAACAATGAGATCCAAATTTCCATCTCCTTGAGATCCAAATTTCCATCTCCTTTTCCCTCCACGAACTTCATTTGAAGGTCCATTTCAAGCTATATTTCACATGTTAAAACTAGACCTCTATCAAAACTATAAATAAACCCCAAAACCTTGATCATCTTCACAACACTCCATAGAATCAATTAAGCTTCAATCACATTGGTCAGATGGGTTTGATGCTAGGAAAGATCACGGTGGAGACACCCAAATACGAGGTCGTGGAGTCCACCGACGAGTACGAAATCCGGCAGTACGCGCCTGCAGTCATAGCCGAGGTCACATTCGATGAGAAGAAGGAAAACGGCTTCCTCGTCCTAGCGAACTACATAGGCGCACTCGGAAAACCCCAGAACACCAGTCCCGAGAAGATCGCCATGACGGCTCCCGTGGTTACCAAGGCAGCCGAGGCTGAGAAGATCAGAATGACTGTGCCCGTGGTGACCACCAAGGCGGGTGGTAGTGGTGATGAGTCGTCGGAGAAGAAGTTGGTCACAATGCAGTTCATATTGCCGTCCAAGTATAAGAAGGCAGAGGAAGCGCCTAGGCCGTTGGACGAGAGGGTCGTGATCAGGGACGAGGACGGGAAGAAGTTGGCCGTGGTGACATCTTGTGGCGTGTCGTCGGAGAAGGTGGTGGAGGAGAAAGCGGAGAAGTTGAGGAAGTCGTTGGAGACGGTGGTCGGAGAGCACATGTTGGCCGGGTATAATCCTCCCTGGACGCTTCCGCCGCTCAGGACTAACGAAGTTATGATCCCCGTCGCCTGAGATTGCTGTATGGATCTGGTTGGTACTACTGCAACATTTTCCTGTGCTATATACTACTACTAGCCGTATGTATGTGTGTGTGGCGTTTATGTAATGTAACTTGAGGCGTTTCTGTTCGGTTCTGTTCTGTTCTTGCCAGTGGAAAATCGATTCTCTTTCTTGATATTCTAGTCAATCGATCGAGTGGAATGGTGTCATCCTTCCTTAATCTATTGATGTGCAATGGTTGTGAGATCATACGCTTGTGTTGGTTATGTGTGTCGAGGCATTATAGATTACTGGTCTTGTTCTGTGATAGTCGGTGTGATTGTTGTTTGAGGTCATATATACGCCACTACAACTCTACAATTTAGACCAAGCTCTCGCTGCAGGTTTGTGTCGAGAAAATTGAGTGACAATGACAATTGTGGAAGGTGCCAATGTAAACTCGGGAGCTGCCTGGTCTGAGATAAGACAAAAGGCATACGCTTGGACCTTGGACAGCACGTACTTTGTTGCCGCTGCTGCGTTTGTGATTTCCTTAGGTGGTTTGTTTTGCTGAGCGATTAACTACGGAGGAAAACTGAGGAGACGAGAAAGGGTGGAATTTGGGTCTTCCAGATTATGTGATTAGCACCATTAATCCGCTCTCCGATCATAGGAGAATGAATATTAATTGAAGGTAGCGGGCATGATATGTTGAGTTGATGGTCTTGATTCGAGACGGATTGGTCATGGAGCAAAGGCATGGGCCGTGAGCTTTGACAAAGATCTTAAAGATGAAACTATATATAAACAAATAGTGGAAAATTTGATTTATTTCACTCTGTTAAATCTTGACATATCCTATGTAGTCGATGTAGTTAACAGATTCATACAGAATCTTAAGAAGCCACACTTGAAAGTAGTGCGATGAATCCTAAGATATGTCAAAGGAATCATTGACTTAGACATTTTATATAAGATATGAGGTCAATCTCAATTGTCAGGTTTATGTGATGCTGACTATATTGAAGATCATGACACTCGAAGATCAATTACTGGTTATATATTCAACTTTGGATCAAGCGTTACCTCTCGATGCAGTAAGAGATAACCAATAGTTTCTTCGTCAAGTACAAAAGCAAAATATCGTACAGTAGATATGACAGCTCATAAGTGCACATGATTGATGCAGTTAATGGAGGATATCTTCATTAATCTGTTGATTACACAATTCAACTCTATTGTGATAATCAATCAGTAATCCGGATGACAGAGAATCCGATGTTTCATACTCGAATGAAGCATGTGGAAATTCATTATCATTTTGTTTGAGAGAAGGTGATGCAAGGGAAGATCGAGATGAAGTATATCAATACTAACGATCAAGTTGCAGATACTTTCACTAAAGGGCTTAGTAGGGCTAAGTTTGAAAAGTTTATGAAATAATTTGGAATGACTACTCATTTAATAATAAAAAAGAAAGTACTCGTTGAGAAAGAGTTAAATATTCAACTCATACTCTTCAACATTCAAATTTTTTTAGTAAAACATGGTGTGTTTGGAGATTAGCTATAGAAAATTAGTTGCACTAAAAAATTTAGTTGTAAACTAATAGTGTAGCTTAGTCCCCTTGAATATTAATAGTCTCCTAGATTGATTATGAAAAATTAGTTAAAGCGAATAAGAATTATGATTGTATAACTAGTATATAAGGGATGCTTAGCACCCTTGTTCATTACCACAAAATTTAGGGAGTTTCTATGTGTAAGAATTAGTGTAAGGCACTTAAGAGTTAAGTGCGTATTTGTAAAGTGTTGCCAAATAAAGCGTGATATAATTTATGAGTGTTAAATACAATTAGAGTGTAGTTGTTTTTATAAGTGTAAGGATTTATAATATTCTACTCTTATTAAAATTTATAATTCTCGATATACCTTGATTTCGATAATCCGATTACTTTAACATTTATTCAGACCTTCTTCTACCTGGTTAATACAAGAAAAATTCCTTGTTTTTTTTATAGAAAAAAAATTCTGTGTATTTTTAGAACCCATTGACCAAGACGATTTTTGCAACAGGTAAGCGATTAGCTTCAATTGCGTCCTCATCAAAAGTTGATCTGCGGCATTGGCGTTTCGGACATCAGTCACCATCTTACGAAAATTGGACTCTGTAATGGTTTCAAACAAAACTATGTGTTCTGTTTGTCATTTGGCAAAACAAACTCAACTTTCCTTCAATTAAGTGAAACTTCTTCCTTGTCTTGTTTCCAGGGCATTCATCTTAAGTGAAGCATATGCAGGCCTTGTTCAACGTGATGAATGCATGAACAAATACACTATGTGCACTGTTGATATTATTGTTTGTTATCTAATTACATATCAATTTAATTACAATATATACGTATTTTATATTATTGTATATGCATAGATATAAATCTCGTTTTCATATCAAATCACGTCTGATCGTCCCGCAACATATATTAGGCTGAAGTATGTAACTTGTACAACAATTGATGTTTTACGACAAATTTATAAAAAATTACGTAGTCGTTGCACGCATGTCAAATTTTACACCGACACGTGTGTCATGTCAAACGGTTGCACCTAAATTAGAATAGAGAGAGTAGTAGTAAATAGATTAGAGCACTTGCTGTAGTTTTCCTATATGGTCCCCTATCCCTATATATAGGGAATTTGTCAAAAAAATATGTCATGTAACAGATTCCTATCCATATCCCTATATGATTTTCTATATCGTATATTTTTTCCCATATTTAAGGAAGTAAAGTTCCATTTCTTATATAATTTATACCATTAAAATAATACAAAATTAATATTTTTGTTAGAAAAACGTGTAAATATTTAAAAAAATTGATTTATTTTAGGTAAAACAAAACAAACTATATTATTTTAAAAATATAATATTTTATAAAATATTCTAAAAGGTATTAATAATATATAATATTTCAATATATTATGAAAAATCAATAAATTAAAAATATGCAAATCTATATAGGGAATCAAGATAGGGAATCTACGGCGTGATTGAGTAAAAAACTGAATCTTTATACAGAGAAAATGATACTATAGCAATGTATTATAGGGATAGAGATAGAAAAACCGTTGCGAATGGTTTGAATGTCATGACTCTTTTACTTGGTTGCTTGATTTATTAATATTCTGATAGTGAAGTGCTAGTCATTCCTCTTTCAGTTAGAATAGTGTCCTCTCGATGAATTTTTCATTTCATGATCGTGTACTAGCTATGATTTTTGCTTCAAATCTGTTGTCCAGATTCTTGAACTGATCGATATCCTGTCAAAGATTGTTGTCTAGCCGATTCTGTTCTCCAGTTGATGAAACTGTATGTCAATCACTTGATTTTTTATTTGATTTTTGTTTTTTTGGATTTTTCATATTTTTTATTTATATGCTCTGATTGCTGAAATTTTCTTCGATCGATCTTCAGTCGAAGTTCATTTTCTTATGCTAAGTGAACCGGAAATAAACAACTTCCAATCAAGAATGATGGGAAGTTAGGAGTAGTTATCATTAGTTGATACATTGAAACTAAGTTGCTGTTGCGGTTGCGGGTTTATGATTTTAGATTGTCCTACGAGGTCTTCATGATCTTTTTCACATGCTCCAGTATAACATCCTAGCCCAAATGATTTTTCTTGTTATTTCCCAAACTTTGGTATGCAAAATGAGCCGCTTAACATTCATCCATTTGATATAATTCTATTTGCATCCTACTCATGTGTTTCTACGGAATGTATGTAGCTGTGGAGCTCAACAAGATGTACAGGAGAGCCCTGCTTGTAGTTGAAGATGTTAAGGCTGTGGATGAAGACATTTTGAAACTGGCAGAGGTACTGGGAAATTACTGTTTTCGACAGCATGTTCATAGACGACAACGAAGAGGCGAAGAGTGTCTTATGGGATGGTGATGAATATGACACTGTCGTCCTTTATCGACATAATGGACCTGAGGTATGCATATCTTTTTGCCTTTTATGGGACAGAAGCTCGTGTTTCTCTATAGAGATTCTTAACGTGGATGGGGATTATTAATTCTGTCTAATGTTTTCCTTTTCCCCTAGGTTGCCATGTCTATAGTTGACATGCGGATTCCAACTGTTATCATCGGCGTCACCCCTGATGAAGGAGATCTGAACAGCATTGAGCGTGACTGCAATGAGGTTACCGTTGACATCCTTAGAAAGCCTTTAACTGAGGTTCAAATCAAGTTAGTCCTCGAGAAAGTAGGGTTGGTAAACCTGAGATGATGACGACGATCATTGCAGCTCAGATGATGCTGATGAGCAACGGGTGTAATATAGCAACCCAAAACTATGTTCTTTTATTTACTAATTAATGTAATTATTATAGGTATTATTCTTGCATCAATTGTGATCTCTTTTAGGATGAATAAACTCATGATTTCTAATTTAAATATTCCATTAAAGGTTAAAATCTATCAATATAAATATTATAAAATAACAATATCTCACGTGGACAAAGCCTAATGATATGAGAATAATAAGGTTTTATAAAACCTATATCTCGTGATATTATACAATAACTAACATCTCATGATTTTAAAACCTGTCTCCTGGTTTTGTTACGATAGTCGGTTTTTGATTTCATGTCTGGTTCTGCTCCTAAACCGATGATTTGATCCCGGTTCAAAACCGAACCATGCTCCCTTTAGGGCAAATAGAGTAGCATACATGACTTCATTAGTTTGGTTTTGGTACTTCGGGCAATTTACACTCCATTTTCCCGCTCATTCCCATCTCACTCGGTGATTCCCAAATCGGCGATTCTCATCGACTTCGCTTCTCCGCTCGAAGATTTTCCTCTCTTAATTTGCTCTCCCTCGATCTCTCATCGTCAAGGTATCGTTCTCTTTTCCCTCTCTTCGTGATGAATCTTTCGTTGTCGTATCTGTAATCGAAGTATACGATTCGCGATTCTGTTAGTCGATTGCTAGAGGTTTAGGTTCGATTCATTATTGTGGATCTTGAAATGCGCTTAGATCGATCTTCAATCGATGTTTTGATTGAATGCATAGATCGTGTTGTGGTTTGTGGTTTAGACTTAGATCGATCTTCAATCTCTCTCCTCGCAACTTACTTTCCGATTCGTGATTCTCTTACTTAGTGTTTCGACTTTCACGATTCTGTTCATTGATTGCTGGAAGTTTCTGGTTGGATTAGTTGTTGTGGATCTTGAAATTTTCTTGAATCGATGTCTGATTGAATGCATAGATGCTGTTGTAGTTTCAACTTCGTGATTCTTTTCACTTGTAGTTTGACTCGTAGATCTGATAGTGAACTATTTAGTTCGATCTGCGGTTGGAGATATGTTTCGATCACTGATTGTATGTTTCGTTTTGTGATCCTGTTAGTTGACTTGCAAAAATTTGTGTGCCAATTGCAACCTCGTCGAAGTTTGTTGTCTCGCTGATTCGATTTTCCAGTTCATGATTCTGTATACTGCACGCTTGAAACTTTTGATTGTATTTGTTGCTGATTGTATTCTACAATCAGAAACTTCTTGAGAAGTTCTTGAAACGATCTTGAAGTGAAATTTCATTGACCGCATAGTTTGTGATGTAGTATCTAGTTCTTGATTGATTCATTGTTCTGAGAGCAAAACGCTCTTCGTTCTATCTTCGGTTGAAATTTTCCTCCTCGTTTCAGTAACTGATTGTATTTTACATTTCATGATCCTGTTAGCTTATTTCCTCGAATTTATGCTACAATTTATCATTCTGGCACTTAAACTGCTTTTGTTTGATCTTCGGTTGGAGTCTGTTGTCTCGCTGTCTCTGTTTTCCAGTTCATGAAACTAAATGTTGATCGTGTCAGTTGACTCTATTCGTTGATATGAGAGGTGAAACTCTCTTTGTTTGATCTTCTGTTGAACATGTTTTGCTTCTGCTAAGTTAGTGAAAATAGACCAACTTCAATCAAGAATGAAGAACTGTTTGGAGTGGTTAGCATTAGTTGATACATTAAAACTTCAGTTGCAGCTGGGCTGCAGTTGCGGTTAATGATATAATCTTGCCCGATTTGGTGTTCTTGATCTCGTTTACGGTGCTCAAGTATTGACAACCGCTTAAAGAATTGATTTGCTTTGATCTGCGAAGTGGACTGTTTTAATTTGATATACATCAATCGGCATCCTACTCAGATTGTCTTGGAATGTATGTAGTGCTGGAGCTCAACATGATGTCCAAGAAGGCCTTTCTTGTAGTTGAAGATTCGAAGGCTAATGGTGCGGACATTTCGAAGCTCAAAGAGGTACTGGGAAATCATAGTTTCGAGACCATGCTCACAAACAACTATGAAGAAGTCAAGAGTATCTTATTGGAAGGACATGTTAAATATGATGTCGTCATCATAGATCGAGATAATGGACCTAAGGTATGCATATATTTTGCTCTTTCTGCGACAAAAGCTAATGTTTCGTTGTGAAGATACTTGGGAAAATTTATATTTTGCTCTCTTCTTATCTTATTTCCCTTTAGGTTGCCAAGTGTATAAGAGAGATGGCTGTTCAAACTGTTGTCATCGGCGTCATCCCTGAAGAAGGTGATCTGGAAAGCATTGAGCATTACTACAATGAGGCTGCTGCAAACATCCTTAGGAAGCCTTTAGCGGTGGAACAAATCGAGTCAGCCCTCGAGAAGGCAGGATTGATCAACCGAGTTGATGGCGCTGATGACGACGACGATTTAGGAGATGATGACTACCAAGATGATGGTGACTACCCAGATGATGGTGCCTCCCCACATCATGCTAACGAGCCATGGGTTACAGATGATGTTCATGCGCCAGAGAGCCCAAGATTTGGTCAATCAGTGTTCGACATCTCAAGTCATCAAGCGATCAAAGACGCCCTGATGCAATCAGATACCCAAGGTCAGAGACTCTGAACAACCCAGATCCTAGAAGTAAAAGCATGCAAAATGAAAATCATACCACCAAGATCCCCAATACTGATGTGACTGGAGAACTTTCTAGCATGCGTTTGATCTTAGTTCGTCACTTATTTAAGCAATATCAACTATGCTTCAATTCTAATTTTTGTGAATCGCTCTTATCAGAGCTCGCCACCAACCTATGTCTTATGTTTTCTATGACATATTTGAATAAGCTGCTGCATGCATGTCTGACTTGTGCGTGGTTTCTCTTGAAAGTTCTCTGCCATGTTCTATTAATCAACTTGAGTTGAAAAAAAAAAAACAAAAAACCCTCTCGGTGTGATTTGGTTAGTTGATTTCCTAAATAGGTTCTTGCTGGATGAGCTTGATCTTCAATAACTTAATCCAAGTCAATATTTCAGAGGTTTATCATTACTTACAGCAGATTTATATGTCAGATCTAATTTTCTGCAGCGTCCCAGTCCAACAACAAGATGGCCCTTGTTGTAGCTGATACGAATGTGAGTCACTACGAGAAATTATTCAGGGAGTTGGGCTATTCTGTATGCAGTGCACGGGATATAAATGAAGCAGCCAACCATTGTATTGACTATAACTTAGATGTTGTCCTCGTAGATATCCGGGATGGACCTGAGGTATTCTGTCCGTTTGATTGAGAAAATGTTAATGTTACCTTTAAAACTTCAATGCAGCATATTTAACTCTGTCAATCTTTAGGTTGCATATGCGATACTGACCCACCTGGTCGACCTCGATGCCGAGCCTATAGTAATTGCCGTTGTTGCTGATAACAGTGCTTTATGGATGGAAAAGCCGCAGTACATATCCCATAAGATAGAAAATGTCATTCGAAGGTTCAAGGTTGATAAGCAGCTCCCGAAACTGGTATCTGGAGGTAAATTGCTTCAAGTTCTATTTGTCTGAGCTTACTAGGACTTGATCAGCTAGTCCGCTTATTGATCTCCCTACTTCAGTTAGTTGCTTGATGGCCAAGGTCATCTGAAAACTCCAGAATGCAAGACTATTCATGATTCAGAATTTTATCATCATTAAGAGCATATTGATACTTGTCTGCAGGTTACTCCAAAACAGATGAGGATCGTGTCCTTGTCATAACTGATAACACAGTGAATGACTACGAATTATTACTGGATGAGTGGGGATATGATGCCACAATGGAGTTTAATAAGGATGGCGCCGTAAACCTGCATTGGGAACTCCCCTTTGATGTTGTCATCCTAGATATCAAAGATGGACATGAGGTATACAGTCAATGGTTGGTTTTAATACTTATGGAACCTCTACCTCTACCACTAGCTTGAGCTTTTGGTTAAAGAAGATTCCTCAACGCTTATCTACACCTGGGTAAACTTGTCTTCAGACAGCCATATCTTGTGTAATTGGTTCTTTTGATCTTTAGGTTGCTAATACCCTCCCCGATAAGTCTTTAGTCATTGGCGTTGTTGAAAATTCAAGTGCTTTCAAGAAGTACGAAGAGGTTGGCGTTGAAAATGTCACCCTCAGGTGCAAAGTGGAGGAAGAGTTACGTGATTTGCTTCGAGCCATATCTCAGGGAAAAGGTACCAATCTATTCTTCTCTATCTGAGGCAATCACTACGGACACGCACTCACGTTATATAACCCTAGTCTCCTTGATCGTTTAACCATACTTAGGCTGCATGACTGTTTTCTTAGGATTTGATCAGCTATAAATATTCAGCTTATTTGGCTGTCTCTTGTTTACATGATTGATATTGTTGATTAATTAAATACTCTCGTATATATATTGTCCGTTTATTCAGTAGCAGGCTTGAGGAGAAATAACAAGAGGGCACTTGCTGTGGGGAACAAAACGGCTGGCTACCAGAAATTATTAGAAAACTTAGGCTGTGATGCCACCTGGGTGCCCGATGTTGACCAGGTGTTCGATATTCTCGAGAAGCATCACAAGAAACCCTTTGAACTTGCTGTCCTGGATGTCGGCGATGAAGGCCCTGGGGTATCTATCTGCTCACATGCTAAATGTCATAGCTGTCTTTGACATAAGATATTGCAGATTTAATTCGGCCCATGTTTAGGTTGCCAATCTCCTGAAACCATGGCAAAAACTTGCAATCATTGGTATTGTTGATGATGAAAAGGATGCCAACTTAAAGAAATATATCAAGGAGGGCGTCACACGTGTCATCGTCAGGAAGACAGTCGGTCTGGAGCTCAAGAAGGCAGTGACAGATCTAGGTAACCAGCTTTCTTTTTCTATGTTCTAGGTGACCCTTCTCAATTTCTTTCTCCTTTTGTTTGTTCCTTC
>JAOVYX010020963.1:0-16342 GCA_035668315.1 Drosera spatulata | reverse complement strand
GGATACACCTTGCTTCTTAGTTTGATCGAATACAAGACTCTTGTGATGCGTGGAGATTTTGATCGTGCTAGTGAAATTTTACCTTCAATTCCCAAGGAGCACCATAACAGGTATGTGAGATGGTTTGCTCATTTTCATTGAAGAATTTATTTCTTGGAATGAATTGTTGTTAGAATGGAGTTTTTCAGCAACCCCGTTTATCTTGTACTGCTCTCACTGCTGATTGTTACGTGTTTTCTTGCGACTCAGTGATTATTGCAGAATGCACTTGATTGAATTGATCTATACATATGGTGCATTGTAGTTTGACCATTTCTCATCATTTTTAACATAAAAACTCTTCACTTGATCCGAAAGTGTACTGTTCACTTGCAACACTTCTTATTTTAACTTAAATCTTCTACTTTAAACTGATAATGCTTGCCTCAAACTTTAGAACATTCTTCAAAAATCATAGTTTTAAAATATCTATATTATTCCAAACTATCATTTTTGTTAAAATATAAAATGCAAGGGTAATGTGATAATAGTATTGATCATGGCATATGATATATTTATAAAGTAGTCTAATACAAGACAGAGACACATTGTAATGAAGAAATAAGTTCAATAAAAAAACAAAACAAAATTTAGAAAGAACTATGACAATGATAGTTTCATCGTTTACAAATCTTGTAAACACTCCCACATGTTGGAGCAATCCAAATTGTCTACAAAAGACGAGTCTAAAAGATTAGCTAATGACGAGCGGGAGTAGTTAGTGACGTACAATTAGTGTCGTTATCAAGAGTTAGTGACGTACAATTAGTGCCGGGGGTGGTTTGTTATTGGTTATTAATGTCCCTATATCATGTCCTTTAAAGTGCTTCTCGATGGTTTGGTCGTTACTGGTGATCTCATTTTTTTTATTTTTGATCTTCAAATTCAGTGTTGCCCGATTTCTGGAATCCCGTGGTATGGTTGAGGAGGCACTGGAAGTGGCAACTGATCCTGATTACAGATTTGAACTAGCGATACAGCTTAATAGGCTGGATATTGCTACTGTAAGTTGTGTACTTATTAACTTTTTTTTCCTAATTCTTTGTTTATGCCTTTTCTTTTATTACTTTCTGAGCTTTGCTATTCAAGATTCTGCCCTTTTCTCACAGGAAATAGCAAGTGACGTTCAGAGTGAGTCCAAGTGGAAGCAGTTGGGAGAATTAGCTATGTCCACCGGAAAGGTATGTCATGTCCTTGCATCATTTCCGCTCCCATCGCTGCATCTGGTGATTGAAATTCAGAGATACATCTCTGTATAAACCTCTAGGTTTGTACTTGGTAATTCTCTGCTGCTTTTCCAGCATGCTCTTTGCTCTTTGCTTTTGTCGGAGAATTATTTGCCACAAGTAGGAACATGAAACTTTCCTCCTCCTTTTTTAACTCCTTCAGATACAATCACGGCTGTTTGTATTTTATTTTATTTTTTCCAAAGAAATTTGGAATAGGCTGCAAGAAGCCTGGTTAACAACAGCAAAACAATATAGCTTCTGATTCTAGATATTCAAACTGTTTGATATGGATTTCTGTTTTCCAAAATGAAGAATCAGAAGCTGAAAACTGATATCCTGAAAAGGTGGATTTCAGTTTCTGATTTCTGAAGTCCTTGGGCACAATGCTTCAGACCTCCTTTTTAAATAATCATTTCATTTAACGTGATGATTTTGGTTTTGTTTAGTTCTCTGATTCTGTTACTGATTTTGGGTTCCACTATTTTGAGCAGTCATCCCAAGCAGAAGAAGTACTTGTCCGATTTCATTGGGCCTAGTTAGGTTTCGAATTTCATTTATTTCTACTAAACAAATTGCCATCTGCTATAGCACTGAACAACTATGATGCCTTCTAAGATGATCTTTATCAGTAAACCTCCCAGTTGAGATCTCAAGCGCTGAAAAGTTGAGGACTAAAAGATTCAACGTGAGATTCACAATTTCCAAATCTTAAGTGTAGAAAAGTGGTCCATGCTTCAAGACTGTTCAGCTCCAATAAATTTTCTACTCGCTAGGGAGAAAAAATATTCTTGTGCTACGATGTTTTGGCTGATACCATATTATATGCCAATAAGCTCATTACCACCTTGGTTTAAGGTCAAGTGTCACCAGTAGTGGTTACCTTCCAACTTTCCTGCCAGTGCAACTCAAGCAAGCCTGTAGGGTGTGGGTGCACTTTCATATTTTCTGGACCGTCGTATCCCTGTATATCACGGAACCCTGTAGCGTTCGGGCCTTCTTCAATCCTTTTTTGTTGTCATTTCTCCGTTAATTTCAGAATCTGAGAGCCCCCGCCTCCTCGTCGTGTCGCGTCTAATAGCAGATTGCACTCATCATGCTGTCATCTCCCCTTCATCCCAGTGGAGACTGGTAGCTTGTTGATATCTAGTTGTCTACCACCATTATTAATCCTGAAAAAAAAATATCTTTGTAGGTCAAATATTTTTAACCAAATCGTAGTTTTGAAATTTGACTTTTGTTGATATCAATGTACCATTCTAAAAATTGGGACATGTGGGTTCTTCAGATTTTGGAAACACATCTTCGAGGTTAAAGTTATTTTTTAAACTGGTATGTTGCTCAAGTATGTCTCATCATTTTTGATTCTCATATACCACCATTTTGTTCATCCTTTTTTAAATTCTGTGTGTCCTAAGCTCTCTGTTGGTAAAGAACAGCACATCACTCACCACAATAAGACAATACTCCATCAACAAAGTCCCATTTGCAGCTTTTCCTCATCTGGGCTTAGTTGGAGGTAGTGAGGACGGAGGAGGAAGATGTTACAATGAGATAGGTTGAAGATGACTACAAAGGAGGGAGAACATTAATTTGGGTTTTACTTTTCTTATTGAACTGTATTTTAACAAAAATATAACAAAAAATGTCAACTATGTTATTTTATTACTTCCATTAGCCGAGCAAACAGTTGAGAAAAGCCTGAGGTGATGTGGCCATTCCATAGTACAAGGGTTATTTTTTATTATGTGCTTTTGTCTTTTTCCTTCTTATCGTGCTATTTTAGAACTTTGCAAGCTAAGATCCTCCTGTTTCCCCAATGTTTCTTGTTTCTCTTATTTTTGCAGCTGGAATTGGCAGAAAAATGCCTCTCGAGTGCAGTGGATTTGAGTGGCTTATTGTTGCTTTATTCCTCAATTGGAGATGCTGAAGGCATTGCCTCGCTTGCGACGCTAGCTAAATTACTAGGGAAGAATAACGTTGCCTTTCTTTGTTTATTCCTATTGGGTAAACTGGAGGAATGCTTGCAGCTACTTGTGGACAGGTCATTTATAACCTTAATGGCATCACTGTTTTCATGTAGTAGTCATCAATATTTCAGTTGTTTACTTGATTTTATGGATGGAAATTCTGTTTGCAGCAACCGGATTCCCGAGGCTGCTTTCATGGCACGTTCATACCTACCTAGCATGGTCTCAGAAGTGGTTGATTTGTGGAGGAAAGACCTGAGCAAGGTAACTCTATCTTGCTTCTCCATCTCTATTCCCCTCCCACTAAAACGAAGATAACAGACAGCGCCCTCCGAGGTCTGCTTGGTGCATGACATGTATTACCTCTATGGGCATAAGTAGTATTCCCTCCATCCCATAATACAAGAAACCGTTTGACCCGGCATGCAGTTTTTTTGCGCGTGTTGATTTTTTGTGGTTTTGGTGAAGAAGAATATTTTTTAAGTGATAGTGGGGTTTATTGTAACAATTGTGAGAGAAGATAGTGAAGTGTATTGTAACAGATGATTGTTTTGTATTTTTAAATGAAAATTTGTCATGTTTTTTATATTTTGGGATGGTCCAAATAGGAAAGCGTTGCTTATAATATGGAACGGAGGGAGTAAATGTTTTCTAGTATTTTATGCAAATGTCGATAAAAGAGGAAGACTTGAAGTCCAAAAAGAAGTCAGATGCTGTAGATTTTAAGTCGTCGTCATATATGTGACTTGAAAGACATTCTTCTTTAGTAAACCTTTCTCCATACCTGTGTTTGTGACTTCAGTTGCCAAGATGATTCCTCTTGTTATTAGATTAACAAATTGTCCATGTTTTCGAATTCTCTAGTGATGTGATGATGTGATGTGGGTCGTTATCTTGCACCAATGCTGGATCAAAGTTGTGCTACCTTTTTTCTCGGGCTTATCATTTGGTTTTACGTGCAGATTAATCCGAAAGCTGCAGAATCTTTGGCTGATCCTAAAGAATACTCCAATTTGTTCGATAATTGGCAAATCGCCCTTGCCGTTGAGTCCAAAGTTGCAGAGACAAGGTGTGATTACGTTTTATTTATACTCAATGAACAGTCAATAAGGTTGATTCTCTGAGGACAGTCTTTGACCGGTATCATGTGTTTGTAGAGGTAGTTATCCTCCTGCTGAGGAATACTTGAACCACGCAGATAGATCAAAAGTTGATCTTGTAGAGGCCTTCAAAAGCTTGCGAGTAGAAGAAGAAGATAATCATGAAGATGAACCTCTTGAAAATGGAGATGCTGCTCATGATGAGGTAAAATTTTCAGCACCATGAGCTCAATTTTTTTATTTTTTATTTCATAATGACCTCTAAAATCTTCTCGTGCTGGGAAAAGCAGAAAATAACGAAGGTATACGATACAAAGAGCTGGACTTATCTAAGTTTGAAGTAGTTTCACGTGGTCATTCTGCGCACCTTTTCTCTATGATTAACTCATCTAGACACTTCGTTAATCAATTCTAATTTGGTTTGTAGGTTGCTGAAGATTATGCGGAGCGTAATGAAGGAGATGAGAGTCAAGAAGAGGCTGTTGTTGTTGATGCTGATTCTAGTGATAGCGGTGTGCTAGTTAATGGAAAGGAAGCTGAAGAACAGTGGGGTATGAATAATGAAGGAACCCCACCAGCTTAAAGGCAATTGGTTGCACGAGTGTGATAGTCCAAATTTTTTCTCTGGTGATTAATTGTTTTTCCTCGAAGTGCCATATATCAATCCACCTTTTTTGTGATCCTTGACCTGTCTTTCTTAAATGCTCTTAGTTTTTGTGTTATCTTTGTTTAATAATTGTATTCTATGTGGAGCGATGTAGTAACTCTCCGTGGTGCTTTCTCTGTGGTTATGTTGGTTAAAGCTTCCTTTGTCATTTTGGATACATAGTCTTGGAAGAGGCTTTTGCATGCTATGATGTATTTGAGCCTTAATCCCAGCAGCTATTCAGCCATATGATTTTTCTTCTCCACGAACAAAGATCCCTGGACATTTTTATGGTATTCAACACATGAAGCCTCCTTTTTTCGGAGTTCCAATCGAGTAGCGACGTGACTAAATCTCCAACCTGCTTTGCCTAAAGTTGAACTCTATGCCCTTGTGCATTTCATCATCATTTCTGCACTTTGAGAGCTCCTTTAGAATTTCCATATGGATAAGGGTTATATGTTTCGGCAAATGCCAAGTTCTGCCTCCCGTTAACATTGTTAACTGATTTGAATTGAGATTGAAGTAGGAGCTATGCTTCACAATGGTGTATTGTGGTTGTTGCTGTTTCAGCACGATGACTTGGGCAAACTGTTCATAGACATTTTGCCTAGTGGCATTTGCTATTTAATCCTTATTGCTCACTGTCCTCCCTTTTGAGCATGGAGCTGGATTGCTAAAATTGGAAGATACATCTATCTCATTGCAATGTCATTTTTATCACAGCATTGTTTAACTCTTGATGATTCTTTTGAGACGTATCATATATGCCTTTGTGTTGCTCATTCTGGCTACACATGCTGGAGTCTTCTTTTGTTCTTTTCTATGGCAGACCATCACTTGGTTCTGTAATGACTGCTGATATGAATATGTATGTTTTTTTTTTATCAATGAACATTGGAATTTACCTGTAGTTGTAGCCTGTGTTAGCTGTCAACCTTTCCTTCTATATTGAGCACAAAACAGAATCCTTGTTCTTGGCTCTTCAATTCGTGGTGTGTTTTGTATGTCTGATGTGTTCTGCTTTTGTTTATGATGCAGTTCTTACTCAACATCCATAGGTGTATCCACGCCTCTTATTTGCTGTAAGTTTGAGAATCTTCTATCCTCGCTCCGTAACCTCTTCTATTTTAAGACATATCATCCTGGGTTCTTGGATTTTGGATCATGACAAGTGACAACGGATGGAAATTGATTCTGTTATAACTGCTTTTGGATCGTGGTTGAACGATGACATTGGGTTCTTAATAGTTTCGGCCTTCTTGATGTGATTATACTTTATGCAGATCATAAACTGGCTGGAGACATGCGAGATGCACATAGAGTTTGAAACATCAGATTTTTTTTTTTTTTAAGTTCATCACGCACCTCATCATCAATCACATTCCGTTGTGACATTTGGAGTAGTACGCTCGACTTTGCTGATTTGTCTTGCCATTTCAGAATGGCGCTGTAGTGAACCAAATCTCCAAGCAATTTCAGCTATTTGTTGTTCTCGTTGCACCATTGGTACTTGCTAGTAGAAAAGCTCTTGTACCGTTTGTATGAAAGTAGAGAGGATCTTATCCTACTTGAACAGTACTTCACGGATTCTTCTTGTTTTCCATCTTTTTCTAAACCTATAGAAGTTGATGTATATGAAATTGTCGAGTGCTGTAAGAAAATTCCAGAGCTGTATTACTGTTTTCAATCTGGACTATTCAGCTTAACGGCTGTTGAAACAGAGGTTTTGTTGGCTTGACTCCGTACCTATTTTTGGATTTCCTCGGAGAGTGTGTTGACATGGTCAATTGATTAAGTTGATGGATGAATCTTCATGAATCGAGGTAGGACTATGTTGTGTCTTTCCTGTATCACTTTTCATTCTTCCCATAGGCATTGTAGTTCTGGTTTACATGAAACAAAATCCCCAGAGTTAAAAAGATAGTTGCTTCTTCTTCCATTGCATTGTCCAACATTCTACAATTGTAAATTCAATACATTTTCCAAAATCATGCTACATATATGGGGATATTCACAGATCGTAGCACGCTAATCACACATTGCTGGGTGGAGTTCAGCTTGAAAACAAGTGCCAAGGGTTAGCAATTTTTTTCTCTTCCACTCTCTATAGCTGGCCTGTTGTCCATTTTTTACACGTGTGTTGTCTATGCATCCAGCATTTCCCATCGTTAGATTTTGTGTTGACTTGTGACAACATAGCAGGCAATCTCAAGCCTATGTTTATATCATGTGATCAATGTGTCAGTCATATTCCTGGGGTGTGGCACAATGTACTGTGATTGAAGATTCAAGAACTCATTTATATACACTTAGGAATTCATGAATTCCTTTTACACCAATCCTGAAAGTAGCTAGGAAAGTTTTTAAGCATTTTCTGGCATAAAGACCTTCATTGCTTGAGTTGCTTCCATAGTTATCAGAATCAGACCGAACATCAACCCGGCTAAGGTCTTGGGCCCATGGGTTATTGATTCAACTGGTCAAACGGTCAATTCAATTGCTTTGATATTATTTTATTTATTTATATTATTGTTAGAATATTATATTTTATCAAAATATATATCGATAGGTGTTGCAAGCAATACCCAAGAAATTACTGCAACCTCCAAATCCACACTATTTTTTTTTAAAGAAAAGATCTAAAATTCAGAAATCTCAAAAAATAATTTTTAAAAGAAAAAATGCATTTAATCTCCTCGAATTTCGACCTTTTATATTTTATTCCCCTCAACTTTGAAAATAGACAAATGTCCCCCTATAAGCGGGTTTTCGATCAAAAAAATATATGCCAAAAATTAAGGTTTTTTCAAAGTTCGGGGATTTAAGTGTTTATTTTCAAAGTTGAGAGGAATAAAGTGCAAAAGGTTGAAAGTTCAGAAGTTAAATGTTATTTTTCTTTTTTAAAAATCAAATATGTTAGAGCTATAGATAAACTGAACTGTTCGTGAATAGTTCGAGTTTGACTCGACAAAAGTTTGACTCGACTCGACTCGAAAATGAAAACGAACTCGGCTTAACTCGATTTTTTGGGTTCGAAGAACTTGAAGAGTTCGACTCGAGAAGTTCGTGAACTATTTGTGAATTGTTCATGAACAATTCGAGTTCGTGTTCGATCAAAAAGTTCGTAAACTATTTGTTTATTTATAATAGTAAATATTTAGATTGTAACTTTTCAATCTCAATTATTTATTACAATTATAAAATTTAAAAATCTAAAAATATTGGAGTAAAAGATTTAGTTTTATAAAATATAAGCCGATGAATCCTAACAAACTAATTGTTTTGTTTTAAACCAAGTTTATATTTAAAAAACTCAAAGAATGTATAGAATAAGTAAATCATCGAGAACTCAAAATTAAAATATCCAAAAAGATCAAAACCCTTGAAAGTTCTCGATGCAGAGAGAGTATCAAAGTTGACCACAATCAAAGTCGATTTCTCGGCGCAAGTAGTACTACCTTTTGAAATCTTGATAATCTATACTTTCTATTGTAAGTTCTACTGCTTTTTTTGACGCAATGACATGTTGGCATTGATACAGTTAAATGTATTGATTTTTTGTGTTGTAACTAATATATAATATTATTTGTTAATGGTCGATTTTAATTCATCAAAATCTCAGAACTAATTTTATGGATATATAGTTGCTCGATGCGGTTCGTCTCGGGTTTGACTCGACTCATACTCGATAAACTACTCAATGAGAGTTTCGATACTCGACAAACATAAACTCAAACTCGACTCGAACTCGATTTTTTTATCCCATGTTCAAGTTCGACTATGTTCGACTAATGTTCGATATGAATCGTAAATGTTCGAGATTTAGTTTGTAAAAACTCGACTCGGTTAGGTTCATTTATAGCTCTAAAATATGTGATTTAAAGGCGGTTACAACAAGTATTTGGCTGCTGCTGCATCTTCTTTTTTCTTTTTTTCCTCTTGATAAATATTATACAAAAAAAAATCTATTCAAATAATTTATATGTATATTTTTCTTAAGTTCTTTGAATAATTGATTTTAATAATTTTTTTTGGTTAGACTGGTTCAACTATCCGAGTTTTGACTGATTCAACCCGGATTTGATTGGATCGATTTTTTATCCGATTTTTTAATTGAATCTACCCGACCAGACCATCGGGTCGTAATTTAACCGATTCGATTTGGAGTTATAAGACAAGCCTTAATCAATGGAAAGGTATGGAAGTTTATTTTTCATAAAAGTTTTCAAAATAATTATTTGGAGTTGTATGTAAAGATTTATGAGTTAATTAGTAAATTAAGGTCAAACTGTCTGAAATAGAAGAAAATATAAACTTAAACTAATTAATTGCTATTATTTGTAAGGTTTTATGATAGAAACTTTAATGTAATGAAATAATATGAAGTCTACTTTATGTAAATTTTGACGGAATAATTTTTGGAATTGTATGCAACAAGTTATAGATTTAAATACGTCCAAAAGTAATTTTGGACAGAATCTGAAAAACCCATTGCTTAGACCGGAAAGCTCGTTTCAGAGACCCGGACACTCGTTCCAAAGGCCGGGATACCCGTCCCAGAGCTCAGGATGCCCGTCCCAGAGGTTTGGATGTCGTCTCAGAGCCTTCTGGACCGGAAATGATCGATTTTGACCCCAAAACAACTCCAAAATATTCATAACTATCTCTAATGATATTCAATATATAAAATCATTATCATAGACAATCAAAATAAGTATCAAAGACTTGTACAAAGCTCAGCATTACCTCATAATATTAATATGACAGTTTTTCACAAAATGCAAACAAATATGTTTAACTCTGTAATGCAAGAAAACACTCACAAAAAAATATATTAATATGTGAATCCTGATATGTTATAGGAGCTGGAGACGTTGCTTGTTGACACATAAAGGAAAAGTCGAGCGCGTGTGAGTGGAAAGCGGTGTAAGAAGGTAACGTTTAGATTTATTGTGTGTGACGATGCATATTATTATACCGTGAGTATAATAATATGCATTAGAATCTTTGAACGTAGTCACATAAAATACTTACTGTAACTGTTGTGTGCCATGATAAGATGATGTGTGTGCTTGTATTATGCTTTGATTGCTGGTATAAAGAGGATGAGTGAGTGAAATGAGTGTAAATCCATAATTAATGGGATAACTCTGTAGTATAAAACACAAAGAGCGTTGTGTCTGTTGTATGTGTTATACAGTGACTTGGTGGTGACATTCTTTCACCGACCTTGTGACGTCATTTTGATATGAGGAAAACTCACTACAGGAGACCCTGAGCTCCAGTTTGGCTGATACCCTTTTACGGATGACCTTTTTGCTAAAACTGAATAAAACTTGTTAAGTTGAAATTGAATAAATCTCGCAAGAGTACAATTATAACACCGAGGATATCTATTATTTGTCTTCACTGTGTTTTTGATATGATAATTGTGAATATAGGATTGACATGACAGCTCCAGTGGGCTGAAACAAAGGCCCTAAGTGGTCTCTTTTTTTTTTTTTCTTACCTTCTTCTCTCGTGTAACCCCTGGTAAGGGGGCCGATACGTTATTAAGCTCATATGACTCATGGTCATTATTTTTTCTGTGTTTTCAGGAGTTAGAGACGACAGACATGTGTGATATTGGTTATGATGTTAATATGCATCTATTGTATTGTGGTTTATGGACTAAGTAAATATATAATAAATGAGAATTTTTGTTGTATTTGATAACATTATTGGTTTATATCTAAGTGGATTTTATTTATTTCTATACCTAAACCGGTTAAGTATTTTTTGCCTAGTTAGGGTGTTGGGATTCAGCGACAATGACGTCATTTGTATTATTATATATTAATAAGTTATGAAAAATTGGGGACAGGACTCGGTCACCCCGCAGGAAGAGTGATGGCCCGAAGTAAAGACCTAGGATCAATGTGATCTTGGGAGGTTTTGTACCGTCCCCGTCGACATATACCACAGGCATTGCTGAACTCAGCATATCCAAAAGCCCTAGGTGCAAGTCCAAAAGGCCCCGAGATGATCCCGAGGTAAGCTTTCACCAAGATGATGGGACGGAAATCACTTTCCCCCATGATGATGCTCAAGTTTTGACTCTCCACATCAAGGACTTTGATGTGGAAAGGATGCTGGTAGACACTGGCTCCTCAGCCGATGTCTTGTATTATTGAACTTACAAAAAGATGGGGCTAGAAGATAAGGATCTCAAACCTTACAAGACTTCTTTGGTCGGGTTCATAGTAACTCGGTGTTCCCCAAGGGGTATATCTCCCTCATGATAATGCTCGGGGATGAAGGTACCAATAGGATGGCTGCTCGAACTGCCAACTTCCTGGTGGTAGACCTATCCTCGGAATACAATGGGATTGTTGGAAGGCCAACCTTGGTAGACTTGAAGGTGGTCCTGACGCCGTGCTACCTAACTTTGAATTTCCAACCCTAAGCGGTGAGGGCAATATGAAAGAAAGGCAGAAGGAGTCCCGATGATGCTATGATGTCACTCTCAGGAAGAAGGTAGGAATGGCTCGGGAAGCCTTTCCCCTTCACCTGGACCCCCGAGATCGAGTTGAGGGCCCCAAACCTGTTGAGGACGTTGAAATCATCCCGTTGGAGGATGGGGAGGGGGGAATATCGTCTGTATTGGAGCCGAGTTGAAGGAATCGACTTGAGGAGAATAGGTTCGATTTCTAAAAAACAACTCGGATATCTTGGCCTAGGGACCAAAGGACATGCCAGGAATTAGCCCAAACGTGATAGTACATCAACTGTTAGTCGACCCCGAGGTCTGCCCCATTAAACAAAAGAGAAGAAGCTTTGCACTTGAGAGGAACAAAGCCATTGTCGAACTTGAGAGGTGGAGAAACAACGCCGACTTCATCAAGGAGATCTCGTATCCCGATTGGTTGGCGAATATAGTCATGGTGAAAAAGGCAAATGGAAAGTGGAGGATGTTCATCGACTTCACCGACTTGAACAAGGCCTACCCAAAGGACTATTACCCGCTACCCCGAATTGATCAGCTGGTTAATGCCACCTCAGGGTATGAACTCCTGTCGCTCATGGACGCATTCTCGGGCTATAATCATATCCAAATGGCATCGAAGGATCGGGTTAAAATCTCCTTCATCATAGGAGGAGGAACTTATTGCTACAGGGTTATGTCATTCAGGTTGAAGAACGCAAGAGCTACGTACCAGAGGTTGGTGAATGATGCATTCAAACCCCTGTTAGGGGAAACAATAGAGGCTTATGTGGATCATATGCTGACCAAGTCCCTGAAGTCAGAAAATCACACCATCGACGTTGAGAAAACATTCGAGGTGCTAAGGAAATACAACATGAGGCTTAACCCAGTGAAATGCACTTTTGGCGTGAAGTCGAGAAAATTTCTGGGGTACATGATCACCACTAGGGGGATCGAGGCTAACCTGGCCAAGGTTCAAGCTATCCTGGATATGAATCCCCTACGCACAAAGAAAGAGGTTCATAAGTTGACAAGTTGCCTGGCGGCACTCGGGATATTCATTTCCCGAAGCTCAGAAAGGACCTTGCCCTTCTTCAAGGTGCTAAGGGGAGCCGTCTTAGGACTGGAGTGGACGCCGAGCTGTCAAATAGCCTTTGATGAGCTGAAGAACTATCTCGCGGAGATGCCCTTGCTGACAAAACCTGAAGTCGGGGAAGAACTGATTGTCTACCTCATAGCCTCCGAAGACGCCATCTCGGCCATTCTTCTCAGGATATTGGAAAACAAAGAGAGACCAATTTATTTTATAAGTAAGGTCCTTCATGATGTTGAAACTAGATGCCCCCGAATAGAAAAGTTGGCCTTGGCACTAGTAAATGCAGTAAGAAAGCTTCGTCTTTATTTTCAGGCGCATCCCATTATAATAGTGACCGACCAACCCCAGAGACAAGTTTTGTATAAGCTTGAACTTTCAGGAAGATTAGTCAAAAAATCCATTGTGTTGAGCGAGTACAATTTGAGTTATAAACCGAAAATGACAATCAAGGTACTGGCGCTCGTCGATTTCTTAGTAGAATATCGATTTACCGATGCTCCGACCTCAGAGGATTAGGAAAACCAAGTAAAAGAAGCAGGGTCTTGAAGATCTACATAGATGGATCGTCAAATTCCAAAGGGGCAGGAGCAGGATTGTTACTGATCACGCCAATAGGATGGGAGCAACCCTACGCAATAGAACTTCATTTCCCTACTACCAACAACTCAGCCGAGTATGAAGCATTGATCTCAGGACTCCAGCTAGTGAGGCATCTCGGCGCCTCAGCCGTGGAAGCCTACACAGACTCTAAACCGGTGGCAAAGCAAATGAATGGGATGTGCGAGTGTTCGCGACTTTGTATATCACGCCTAAACGCAAGTGTACATGTCGTAGCAAGTAATAAAAGTGAGTATATGAGTTATCGTCCCACGAAGACTTAGATCTAATGACCAAAGTATAAATAGTGTTCCTTGGGTTAAAAAATCAAAATGTGATGAGTTGTTACGTGACACTAATGATTCTACTAACTATACTAAACTAATCGAAATTAACAACACAACCATAGAAGTCAGGTTCTAGATGTGAAAGGGAATGGGGTCATGACTTCGTCTTCCGATTGTATCTAGTTACTATGTCATTCTAATAGTTAATCATGAATTGTGGTTATAGACGAATCCCTAATGTGTAATCAATTCTATCTCGAGTCCTAAAATACACCAAACCAAGCGCCGCCTTTACCATCTCTCCATGAGAATATGTCACGTTATGATAAGCATAAAATTTCGGGGTTCCTAAAGTATCTCGCACGTCACACAAATGATCTCTCGATTTCGCATTCAACATGTGGACATGTGGTCAAATTCTCGATACGAAACTATCCTCTCGTATTCAAATCATACCATAGATCATACAACAAATGATCAATTTGTCGAAGCATTAAGTACAACCACATATCATAACCACAAAACAATCAAAACTAAATTAACAACATAAGAATAACATAAATACAAACATCCGACTACATCACAACCCTAACAAAAGGTTTAGCTCATGATTCTAGTATTAAGAAAATACAACAAACACCTAATGTGCATGAAAATCATCATAGTACAAGTGAAAATCAAAACGAGTCAAGAACGCCAAACCGATATCGAGATGGAATCCGGTTCATTCCAATGAAGTCCCTTGATATAGCTTCGTTTCCTATGAATCGTGGCCGCCTCCACCGAAGAAATCTGCCCCAAACCCTAGGTTTTTGTTTATTGTCGTGTATGATGATTGATGATGTGATTTGTGATCAAAAGGGAGTATTTATAGTCGATTTGTCGTAAAAAGGTCTCATCACACACGGGGTGGCCATATACGACGCTCGGGCGCTTTGATTCTTTCACTGAACAGGCCCTGTTAGGCTTTGGGTACCGCGCCTGGGCATGCATGAGGTTGCGCCCGGGCACTTTCGTGCGTTTCCTGAATCAGTGTCCTCTCGATGAATGGCTCCCAGGCTTGAGATAAGACTGCCCCCGGGCACTTTAAGTGTTACCCTGAACCAAACGCTTCATCTATTTCGTCCCGTTTTGTCTCTGCTCGAGCACGCTCCGTTTCCAACTTTCTGACCGTCATATTGGTTACTTCCTCCTACAAATCACATCGAGATATCAAAGCTCGCAAATGCAGCAAATAAGGCCAAAACCAATACAATTATGAATATAATGACGTCAAAACGATACAAGAAAACATGATAAAACTCAGCGTGAATAGAACTAAGTAGCGAGGTCGGGGAAATGTTGAAAGGGTATTGGCAGGCGGCTCAAATGTTAGATCGGGAACTTCCTGCACCACAAGTGCAGTGAATTCCAAGGGGGGCAAATGTGGTACCTGACTGATGCGTGCTGTCGTTTACACGTCAAATTAATATTTATGAGCACTCACTTTCACTCTATAAATATAGAATTAATGTAAAAGTGGAAGTACGGGTCGAACCAACCGGGAAAATCGGAACTGTTAACTAAACTAACTTAAAGCTATAACTATTCTAGGAGTTGGGGGGGTGTTTAAGAAGGTAATAACTAAGCTAATTGAAATAGATAAACTAAGCCAGATAGTAGGGTGGATTGCTTAGATTAGGAGAAATATAGGGATAATGGTTCAGTCATTTGGAATTACTTAGATCAATCATTGATGTTTATAGATCTTAGGTGTAATGATTAATATGGATTGTTTATATATGCGTGCCCAAGGAATGCACGTATCTGTCTAACGCTTGTGGGATAAGGTAAAGATTTGATCATTTCGACCTTGGCCTTATCTACTTCTAATACCTTTGCACAGACAACGTGTCCTAAAACTAAACCTTTTTCTACCATAAAATGACATTTTTCGTAATTCAGAACAAGGTTCGTTTCTACACATCTTTTCAGAACTTTCTCTAGATTTATCAGGCAGTTATCAAAGGAATTCCCATAAACAGAAAAATCATCCATGAAGACCTCTATTATTTCTGATATATAATCAGAAAATATAGACATTACACACCTCTGGAACGTTGCAGGTGCATTGCATAAGTCAAAGGGCTTACGCCTATAAGCATAAGTTCCAAAGGGACAGGTAAAAGGTTGTTTTCTGTTGATCTTCAGGGGCTATCACTATTTGGTTATACCCTGAATATCCGTCCAGGAAACAGTAATGGAAACGTCCCGCTAATCTTTCCAGTATTTGGTCCACAAAAGGCAACGAAAAATGATCATTTCTCGTGGCTGCATTTAATTTACGGTAATCAATATAGACTCTCCAGCCACTTTGCACTCGGGTTGCAAATGCTTCTCCACTGTCTTTTTCTACAACCGTTAGGCCAGACTTCTTAGGCACCACATGAATCGGACTTACCCATCGGCTGTTCGTGATTGGATAAATTACTCCAGTATCGAGCAATTTTAAAATTTCATTTTTCACTATCTCCATCATAGGAGGATATAATCTTCGTTGTGGTTCTCTGGATGGTTTACAATTGTCCTCTAATAAGATTCTGTGCATGCAAATAACAGGACTAATTCCTTTTATGTCAGCAAGGGTCCATTCAATTGTCATTTTATGCTTTCTCAGTACATCCACTAGAGTTTTTCCTTGCTCATCCGTCAGTTAACTGGAGATAATAATTGGTAATTTACTATTTTCACCCAAATAAGCATATTTCAACTGAGCTGGCAATGGTTTCAGCTCTAAAATTTGTGGTGTTTCAATTGATGGTTTGATCTTTTCGTGGTCTTGTGGTAATTCCAGCTTGTTGACATGTTCTTGTCCTTGCAATTGATCTTCAAGAAAAGACAAGTCATGATCATAATTGCTTTCATCAAATTCT
>JAOVYX010020962.1:0-16343 GCA_035668315.1 Drosera spatulata | reverse complement strand
CTCCCTACCCAAAGCATCACAGTTCCCGCTTGCTCGAGAAGTTTCCTCTTGAATTTCGGTAAGCCTTCTCCATTTAATTTCCCTTTGGGATTCACTGGCTCCTCACTCTTTTTCTCTTCTTGCGCCTGATCTGATATATTCTTAAATAGTCATCGTTTACTATTTTTTGGATCTTAAGTCGTAGCACATAAATTTGCAAGAATGATGTGGGGAAGCATTTTTCCCCCTTCTATACAAATATATCTCTTATATGCTTTTCGTGTAGTAATCATCAGTTCTATAGTTAACATATCTATATAAAATTAGGACGTAGTGTCAAAACCTCTCATTTGTAAAAAGTATCATGATGTAATTGAACGGTATTGTTTGGAGTCTAACAAAGCTAGATTTTTATATCGAGCTCTAAACTGTGACTAACATTTTGGACATGAGTTTCTGACCAACAAATCAAATTTATACATGTAGTGAGTCATATATAACCGGGTGTCTTTTCCATTGGAGACATCCTTCTTTCCAGGTTAAAACACAGTGAACGAATCCAACGAACAAATTTTGGTATATCACTCGTCAGAGTAGAATTTAGCAGAACCCACAATCTCACTTGTTCTTCTGGAATAATGGAAGAATAACTCCAAGCAAGATAAAACCTGAAAATTAAGCTGTGTGCTAATTACTTTTTGTATTGTTGTTAATTACTTTCCATGGCACTGATTCTTCAAAGCTTAAATTACAGTATGATTATAACATCTTTTGTCATGTTTCTTTTTCCCCCCGCACGCAGCGGAACTGTAGAATCTTAGTCGGAAGCCGTGAGAGACCTTGCTATCAAATTGCTGAACTTCATGGCTAATGCTTTGAAAATAGATTCAGATTATATGCTGGATCTATTTGTAGAAGGAAGGCAAGATTTGAGGATTACCCTCCTTGTCCACAGCCGGACTTAGTCATGGGCTTGACCCCTCACTCGGATGCCTCATCCCTCACGATTCTGCTACAAGTCAATGATGTCCCCGGCCTTCAAGTGAAGAAAGATGGACAGTGGATTCTTGTAAATCCCCTTCCAAATGCCTTTATTGTTAACATTGGTGACCTTTTGGAGGTAAACTTTATTTTGTGAATCACAGCTTTGTTATCTTTCGGGCGTCAATATCTATGTTGTTTAGTAAGACCGCATATATCTCTCCCCGAATCTTGTCCATGACGGGGAACCTGGGTTGGTGTTTTTGTTCTGTTGTGGCCCTGTTATATTTGACAGCTTTGATTCATGAGCATTGCTAATATTTAGTACCCAGAAATATTTAACATCAAGAAGTAGCCAATGAAATTCTTTGGCGAAGCGCAACAAATTATGTATCATCAAGTAAAGGAGGACGGAAGTGACTGATGATGGCAGAAGTTAAGCAGGAAGTGTGACTGTGATAGCAGTCAGTCTGATTCGAATGTTTCAACCTCGCTTGATGGTCAGGATTCATATTTGAATCCTGATGGACAAGATGGTCGGTCTGTTGGTTGCTTTGCAGCAAAAAAGGCTATTTGATGTTAATTTTTATGATCTCCTATTGATGGGAGTATATTTCATCACCTGTGTTTTCCATATTCCTGATGTATCTATATCAGAGTGCCATCTGATCTCATTTATAAAAATTCAGGACTACTCGTCAGAAGCGATGTAAAGAATGCGTTGGGGTGATCGGAATATTCGTTCAGACTATCGTCATTAGATATGAACTTGGTTTATACATGATCTGCCTATAGATTCCTTCTCTTAAGTTTTCGGACATTGACCCTTTAGCGGTGCAATTTGGATGCAGGTAGTAACAAATGGAAACTACAAAAGCATCGAACACCGAGCAATCGTGAACTCAACAAAAGAGAGACTGTCCATCGCCTCATTTCACAATATGAAAGATGATGGCAAAGTAGCTCCAGCACCGAGCCTAGCGTCTCCCGAATCTCCACCAGCTTTCAGAACCTTGAGCTTCGCCGACTACAGTGACCGCTTCTTTCAACGAAAGCTGGACGGCAAGGCATATGTTGATGAGTTGAGGTTGCGGGGAGAAGCAATCCCAAGTCAGTGATCACTGAACATGCTGGAATCTGAAGTGCTACGCTATAATTATAGTTTTGTATAAGAAAATACATAGTTGTACGATACATTTAGTGTCAATTATGTGAATCAAGTGGATACTTGCATACTTAGATCATGGACAAAAACTTGTTTGCCCTTGATGGTCAAAAGTTGTTACTAGAAATCTTATCAATATCATTTTTATAGTATCAAATGAACCCAATGAGTGATGGCTCAACATGAGGGATGCAGCTGATGGGTTCATAATATTTTCAGAAGGCTTTCTGAAAATTATTCCACTTATGATGATTTGCTGGAATTCAATTTTCCTTGTATTCCTTTCTTCTCAAATGACGAGGGAATGTGGGGAAATAATCTTTGATTTGCCTATGCAAAAGAAAAGATAAAAATAATAACCTATACATGACATGACTCAGTCAAGATGTCTGCAATTTATTCCTTCTAAAGATTACTGTTTCTTGATGTTCCCACAGAGTGTCAAATATCTAACGGATAGAAAATACTTCCTTATCAATGAATAAACCCTTTTTTTTTAACCTTTGACTTAAATAGATGGAGTATTTTCGTCATAGAAACAGTTAGAGGATCATAAGATATACATTGATACGAAAAAGAAAAAAAAAACAAAACAAAAAGATTGTTTACTGATATCATCATCAACCAATGACAAGAGCGGGATAAGTTGTACAATGCTTATTTCATCACAGATCCCTGTCCTGTCTTTTGCTTGACCCAGTTTATCCTCGGTTTTAAGTCCGATGTTAATTGTTAATCCAACTATGCTGGCTTTTGACTTTAATGGAACAAAATATAATGAAAAACTATAAGCGTGTAAAAGAACGATTAATTCAAAGGAGTAAGCTTCTACTAAAGTAATGTATACATTTTGTCAACTACTCCAATAAATGTACACCCAAGACGGCCTATTGCTTCTTTAATTTTCCTATCTTTCTGTTTCCTTGTCTTTTCGATCAAAGTCTTATATGATCCATTAACGCCATAAAAAGTGGCGTTCCGACAAAAAAAATTACATTTCTTACAAATGCGAACATAACGTCATTGTTTATCTTTCTTTCAATACTAACACGGTTTCATGGAACCCGCAAGGGTCATTTTAACTGTTTTTCTGATAGAGCAATATCAGTTATAATCATTTCAATAATTCCAAGATCTCAATCATGATTAGTTTATGTAAACAACGTCGACATCAAATCAAAATTATGTAACTTATTGTTGATACAGAATAGAAATGGACAGATCCAAGGATAAATGTCCGACAAATATTTTCACAGTAATGTCAATAGCATTTCCCTTTCACGCAAGTTCCACTGATCGTTAGAATAATAAGACAAAAAATAAGTAACTAGATTTCTACTCAATTCACCAAACTTTCTATACCAAACTAACTGGAGCATGTACTGTATAATCTTCACCAGATACGTAGGAGAAAAAGGTTTAGATATTTTATAAAAAAAATCTGTGTGAATGGTACCTATGGTACTTTCTATATATTTTTTTATTTTCACACCTATTCATTCTTTGTTAGACTTGTTTTTGAATTTTTTGGTCGAAGACTTCTTCATCTGTAGGCTCTAATTGCTAATCGTTGACTCTTTTCTTAAAGAAAAAAAAGAAAATAAAATCAGGATGTGACCTCAGGCATGAAACAATTTGGCCATAGGAAATCACCCCTAATGTCTTACGATCTTGAATAACCAATTTTATAAAAAATTATCTGAATTAGAATTTAAAGATAAAGATCAAATTTGTGATTTTAATGTCACATTTGTTTAGTTATCATGTTGGATTTTAAAATTCTATTAAAAATATAAATTGATGTTAAAAAATCTAGAAATATATACTCCCTCCATAATGTCATCATAATATTGCTTCCGTCTCAAATAAATTATAATATATTATTAAAAATAAATGTTTCATATTAATTATAACACTTTCATATTAAGTGTTAGGAAAAATGTTTATGTGGTCAACTAAACAATTAATTTCTTATGTGTAGTCAGATCATTAGATTTGAAAATCAGTAGATGAGATTAAAAATTCACTTTGACATTAATTGAGAAGATATAAATGAGCTTTTTAATATCATCTATTGATTGTCAAATTCAATGGTTTAATCACACATAAGGAACTGTGTAGCTAACCACATAAACCTAAACTCCGTCCCAAATTAGTTGCATCATATGTACACGTAGGTCAAAAAAAAATTTTGAGCTATAAATTGTTCGCGGAACGATCAAGTAATATTTTGTTCAAATTTATCGTAAAACATTAAAGATAGTTCAACTTACCTATTATAACCCTGGGCCAATAAAATTTCCAAAATATATCATACAATATAAAAAAACAACGCATCAAAAAACAACTCATTACTGCCCAATGAGTAAAATCTTTCAAATATCACTATTTTATATCACATCATATTCTTTTCATTATTTTTTTTTCTCCACCCATTTATAATTCCTACCTTCCACTCACAAGGACATTTAGGTAAAAACACTAAGTCAATACTATTCTTAATATTCATATCCGGTCAATAAATCATACTCCCTCCATATTAATTACAACATATACGTATATTACACTATTCTATACGTATGAATACAAATCTCGTTTTCATATCAAATTACGTTTGATCGTCCCGTAAAATGTATTAGATTGAAGTATATAACTTACACAATCATTGATGCATGTTTCACGATAAATTAAAAAAAAAATAACATTTGAATGTCGTTACACGCGTGTCAAACTTTACATCGACATGCGTATAAAGTCAAAATATTTCAATATTTTCGAGACGAAGAGAGCAATTTATCTGGGATTAGGGGTGAGGAAAAAACCGTTAATCGAAATATCGAATCAAACCGAAATTTTTAGTCTTTTTATGCTTTAAAATTGAAAACCTGGTTCATTCGGTATTGGATTTCGGTTTCGATTTCGGTTGGTGAATTGTAAAAAATTCTTTGAGAAGAACTATTTTAAAGAGTATTTTTCAATTTTAACCGAAATCGAACTGAATTAACCAAATTTTCAATTTTAAAGCATAAAAAGTCTAAAAATTTCCTAATCTTTCATCATAGTTTTATATGTCCAGCATTCATTTTTTACAATAACATTTATGGGCTTTCTGTATATGGTAGAGATATCAATGAATTGATTCCAAAATTTGAGATTCGACATTTTAAATTGATTGTATTTTTTAGATTTGCTAAATATAATAATAGCATTTCTTATGTTCATTACTTTTATTACTTTTATTTTGATAACATATAATTTACTTAAGTTATACAAACTTAATTTACATAGATTGATTATCACGTTGCTTATTATGCAAATAAAAAACATCAAATTCGATAAATAAGCAAATAAACCGAACTTTTTTCGGTTATTACAGTTTGATTTTTTGTAATAATCGAAATTATTTTGGTTCGATTTCAGTTAATAATTCTGGATAACCAAATGAAATTTTGGTTAATCGAAATAGAAAAAAAAAAGTCGGTTATAATCGAATTATCACCCCTATCTTGGTCGGAGGGAATAGTAGACTATTAGGGTGATCTTATCTTATGAATTCGAAAATCAGTATGGAAATATACACTTGATGGTCATGTGCTATTTGGGGTCTCTTTACGCAACTCAATTCCATTTTTGGCGTTTGACCCGAATGCATTTCACTTTGATTTTAACACTTGTCCTGATTTTTGTGAACGTTATGCATTCATACCGGGTTTAGACCAAATTTGGCTTAATTTTAAGCGGGCACGACACTTTTAGTGCAATGATCTACAGTATAACTTTCTATTAAAAGGCATAGAGGGTGATATATGTGATCAATACAGCGAAACCCTGAACCAATAACATAATAGTAAAATAACTTGTAATCAAACCTAAAGTAACGACAATTGGAAGATAATATACCATACCAAATAAAACAGTAAACGAATACCGAAATGTGCTTCTTTTGAAATCCTATTTTCTGATATAGATTCTTTCTTAGATAAGAAAATATCTTACCAAACACTTTTGATACACCACAAAGAGAATCCAAGACAGAAATATCGTACCGAAAACAAACACTAGAAGTGTCACGCGACTGATAGCGTTATACCATCATCCTGAAATCATACCCAGCCAACCAGCTCGCCCCTTGTTTTATGAAGTCAACGCATCACTTTTCATAGCCATCGTCAGATATAGCATTTGAATATAAAAAATCAGCCAACTTGGTCTGTGTCTAAGATATATAATGCATCATCACACCAACGTTGAAGTCAAATTCATTTCTGTTCAAGAAATGGAAACATTTTATCGACCAGTTGAACATTAGCCCGTCGACTATGACCAACAAACTAGCATAAATACACGTAGCAAATCTCACCATTTCACCCATAATCACAAACAAGGAAGCATCACCCGTATACAGCTTCTTATAAGTCCCTTTTGATCAAAAGCCGACGAGAATCATGGCACCCACAGTCGATACACGAGCGATGAAGGCACCCGAGGCGCTAGGGAAGTCCTTGATCGTCCCTAGTGTCCAGGAACTAGCTAAGCAGTCCCTGGCTGCCGTGCCTACTAGGTACCTGAGGACGGAGCAGCAGCCTCCGGTGTATAAGAGCGATGACCCTAAGCTGCAGCTCCCGGTCGTTGACATGGGGAAACTTGTCGATGGCGATGAGGCCGAGCTACAGAAGTTTCACTCGGCTTGTCAAGAATGGGGCTTCTTCCAGGTATACAACGCGATCATCCTTGTCCATGGAACCTACTCAAATTCAACAATCCATCTAATTGAACAACGGTTTTAATAAGTGGTTTTCAAATCTAGTCTAAACTCGAATAAATCTCCGGAAATATTTTGATAACAATGTGGTACTTGTTCCCGAACTTATAACTCATGCGCACATGAACCAGCAAACATATAAGGATGATCACAACTTTATAAGAACATTGACATATGTATTTGTGTGTGTTCGCTTACACAGTTAGTGAACCATGGCGTGAGCCTGGATCTGCTAGAGAAGGTGAAGAAGGACATACTGAACTGGTTCAACATCCCGCTCGAAGAGAAGAAGAAATACTGGCAGACACCAGGGAATTTCGAGGGGTTTGGTCAGTCGTTTGTTCAGTCGGAGGAACAGAAGCTCGATTGGGCCGACAAGTTCTCCCTCGTATCACTACCTAAAGACATCAGGAGGCCAAACTTGTTTCCCAAGCTCCCTCTCCCCTTCAGGTTCGTCCCTCCTCTCTTCGTCCCCGTTTTCGTCGCTCTTCTTTCGTTCATGTGATCATCTCAGAGTTACTCGCACATCGCTATTGATTAAGAGCGACCACGATCTAAGATAGAGTTATACTAAGAGTCAAACTTAGACTAATCGGGGCCCATACTCATAGTCCAATATACCCAAGTCTATGTTCACGACAACCCAGATAATCACATTAAGTATCAAGTGACTGATCCCCTGACGAGTCGTCTGAACAGAAAGGCATTTCAAGACGAGCACTTTCCATCATAGAGAGTGAAAAAGAACTCATTTGACTGACAAACCTAAGATGACAACGATGGATGTTCGATGTTAAAATTTTGTTGGCGAAATGTAGGTACCAAGTAAACTCCAATAAGATACTAGTTTATAAATTCAATTGATATATGGGTCTCAATAATAGAGCTATCACGTCAACGGAGAAGGGCTGCATATTTATAACATCAATGAATCATTTCCAGCTCCATGATGATATTATTGTAGATCATAGAACATATACTAATCCCACTTACCAGTCAAATGACACTTAGAGCTAACAAAAAAATGGAAGTCAAGCCATCAATGTATTGATCCAAATAAGAAGCTTAGACTATAGAGAAGATTTAACAAGAAAAAGTTAATTCTAAAACCGTAACTATTAAGCCGAAGAACTGAAAATCTTAACTGTAGAATGAACCCAGGAGGAATACGACCCAGAAAAGTCGGTCCTAAGGGGCTACTTCCGTCATAATTTTCAATTGACGACTTTGGTAATGAAATGCAGGGATGACTTGGAAGACTATTCAGAAGGAGTTAAGAAGTTGGCAACCCAGATCCTAGACGTGGCCGCGACAGCTCTGAAGCTGGACAAGGAGTACTTGAAAGATTTATTTGATGATGGGAAGCAGGCGTTGCGTATGAACTACTATCCCCCGTGTCCAGAGGCAGACAAGGTCATTGGTCTTAGCCCTCATTCGGATGCTGTCGGACTTACTATCCTACTCCAGCTTAACGAGACCGAGGGCCTCCAGATAAGGAAAGAAGGCCTCTGGCTTCCCGTCAAGCCTCTTCCTGGGGCTTTTGTCGTCAATATCGGAGACATTTTGGAGGTGAGGGTCAAAACAAGATGATTTCGATGGTTCATTCTTGTTTCATTGAAAAAGTCCTAGGAGATATAAACAAAGCCTAAAGGCTAGAAGTGTCTTGATTACGAGACGTAACTTGGCAACAATAAAAGCATAAGAGCATCCTAACATCAATAAAACTTTGCAGATGATAACAAATGGAACATACCGTAGCATTGAGCACCGAGCAATGATAAACCCCAGCAAGGAGAGACTTTCAGTCGCTGCGTTCCACAGTCCAAGACTTGATGCAGATATCGGTCCTGCCCAGAGCTTGATCACACCAGGGACCCCCGCTTGCTTCAAAAGGATTATCATGGCAGATTTCTTCAAGGGATTGTTCTCGCGACCTCTAGACGGAAAGTCATACCTCGATCTCATGAGGGTTTGAGTCGAGGGACACACTCAGACCACTGTGCATATGAAATCCTTTCACATACCTGAACTTGTATATTTCTGGGCATCTACAGATACAATAAGTTCCAGTCATTGTAGTGTAATATCCTGATCTATGTAACCACTATTTGATCGTGTTTGCATGCGTGAGTATGTAATACGATTGCTTCAATCTTTCAATATATCATCATGTAACAAGTTATGGATCATGAGAGCTATTGTCTTTGATTATCCAGCATTTGTATACATAAATCAAACTAGAAAATGGAACTGGTAGATATGAACAAAACAAGAGAGGCAAAAAGCAGCATCATAGTAGTATTACTTTGCAAGAGATGCCGATATGGCGGGGGAAATAAAGGTTTCACACGGACCAGTTGCTCCATTCACATCATGAACCTCGGCATAAACAAGCGCATGTTCCGTCTGATACTTGTGAGAGTTAGGAAATGGAGCAGGCACAAGTAATCTTCCTTGACCTGGCATGATAAAACGAACCAACAGTCGAATTCATGTAAATGTCCATGAATATGAATCTTATTCTTATGAGTCTTCTGAAAAAAAGAAAAAAGAAAAATGTTAACAAAAGTTATAACCAGGAAAGGAATACGTTGTTAGAATCATTGTTTAGAAAAATAGGATTCACACGGACAACAAAATCTCAAAGCCGGATTGAGTCCTCCTAGAAACATCATACAAGAAGTTCATGCATCGTATATTTACTCGCTGATCTGAGCTATTGGAAAAGGCAGGAGAAGCACTGACTGCATATGAGCAATACAGCAGAGTAATCACACAGTGTCTCCAACCTCACGCCTCAAGCTAACTGGGTATTGAACCAACGAAGTAATGCTATTGCAAGTCATGTCGTGCTCGTACATAAACTCCTTTATGCCAACCTGAGTCATCATCCAATCCATGTCGCCCAATAGACCCAAACTCGTCAACAAAGCATCATCCAATTAGCGAGTGTTCAAAATATTGAGATGAGTGAGAGTCATTATATTGCTCCGCGTTCTTGGGCTGAAGAAAACTAATGCCATAATCCAGGATTCTGTTTTGGAGGACGATGCTGGACTTGTGTTGCCCTTGATGGCTTTGATGACAAATAATATAATCAACCTATTACGATTAGTTCAGACTATCGATAAAATTGGTTCTTCGACATGGTAACAGAATAGGTGTGACAAAAAGATCACGACTCACGAGTTCGAATCTTGCGACCCTGAGAACACAGTCAACCACATCAATCGATCAACGCCAACAACACCGCAAACCTCCAGCAACAACCGACAAACACCTCGAAAATGTGATGCCGAATTCAGGGCTCCCGACCTTCCAACACCCACAACAGCTGCTAGCACCCTCTTCCCAGCAACTAAGACGCCGGATACACCCACGAGCAAACCTTCGTCATCGCAATCGAGTCCGACAACGACCCATTGTGTGGATTTTTTTTAAAATAAAGATAGAATCACGATGAATAAATGTGTATTAGATTATAATATTGGATGGTTTGTCATTGTCATGCTAATGATTCGACAGGAAAAAAATTATGTAATTAGATATATAATATATTGGATTAGATTTAGTGACATCCTCTTCCCCATTAATTAATCCTCATATGAGGGATTAGGTTAGTAAGATGAGATTAATAATCCTCCATTTAAAAGATTCAAGAAACCCAAACACGTATGGGATAAGGAGTTTAATCCCCAAAACTAGGACTATCTCGCTCAACATTATTTGCATGCTTTTCTCGCTCATATGTATTTTGTATCTATTTCGCTTTGCCGACCTCTATATTTTTTGACATGGTCTAAATTTGACATTGAGCATAACATGCTTATGGGTTGAGCATATGCAGAGAGGTCCTATGTGTTTTTTGCCTTCTTATAGAATGCCGGGTTAATGAGGTACAAGTACCACACCTTTATGTTTAATACTCGTGACAATTTCACTTATCATAAGCTTGATTAGGATTCTCATGCGATTAGAAAACTCATAAACATGCTTTCGAGTACATCTATTTGTATAAAGTCAAGGGTCGTCATTTCTTTCCTCCCTTTATGTCAGCCCTGACACTTTGATATTGAAGTATCATTCAGCTCTCTAATAGGTTGGGATTCTACATCAAATACCAAAATAAATATTGATACAAAGATGAATTAGGATCTCATGAACTTCATAGTTTGTTCATAATAATGGGGAGCTTCTGCTTTTTCATGCATTACACTCAACTTTAACCAATAGGGTTGACATGTAAAATTAGAAGATAGTATTTTCTCATTACTAATATCATAAAGGAATGCGAAAATTTGGCCATAATAGCTTGGCATCCAATCAAATTTGTTTGGACTTCGTCACCGATGACTACTTAACAGCAGAATATCTCATAGATAATGCCAACAATACAATTTTATAACGAAAGTCAGACAAATCACATTATTTTGAAGATATTTTTTAATCGTGTTGAAAAGAGTCGCATAATCACACGCAGACAGCAAATTAATAGATATAAATGAACAAAACGCGTGATATGCTATGAAATGCTGCATGCCATGGAATGCCAATAAAGATATTCTGGGAATTAAACTATAGTGCATTTATTGGAAATTAAAAATACTACTTTCAGTAAGGTGAATAAACGCCTTCCAAACCTTTTTGCACAACTCCAATTGTGGCAATGATGGCTCCATGATTAGCAACCCTGCTCATATATATAACATGGAATCAAATTCAATTATCTCTATTCAACTTTAAAAACGAAACTAAAAAATATACTCCCTTCGTTTCAAAATTATCGTAATAATTCGACCTGACATACGTGTCGATGTAAAGTTTGACATGTATATAATGATGATCAAATATATATTTTTAATAAATTTATCGTGAACATCAATGATTGTTTAAATTACGTACTTCAACTTAATACATGTTGCGAGACAATCAGACATGATTTGATATGAAAACGAGACTTGTATTCATGTGTATAAAATAATATAAAATACGTATATGTTGTAATTATTATGGGACGAAGAGAGTAGTCTGTTATCGGGAACATCTTTTTGAAAACGGAAAATTGCTAAATAGAAACAATTAGTAAAGCGCCACGAGTAGTGACGTTTTACATGATAGTGAGTAAAATGCCACAGGCTGTGGCGCTCTATTTTGTAAATCGTTTCGCCTTGTGACGCTTTACAGTCAATATTAATTTCAGTATTTTTGTCCCCAAACATCACTATAATAGTCAATAAATTCAAAAAAAATACACTCAAAATTATATAATTCTATGTCGACCATTGTAAACTTTAACTATATTTAGATAGTGGAGATAAAATTCTATGATTTGGGTTTGAGTAGTCGAGATAACTTTTATTTTTTATAAAATTAATGAAATTATATTTATTAAGGATTTGAATAGACGAGATTAAATTTGAAAGAATTCTTTTCAAATTTTTGAGGTGTATTTATTTCTATTAATATAGGAATTGGAGAAACATTTTATTATTAAAAAAAGAGATTATTTCATAGGTCGAATCCTTTTACAAATATGATTGGATTTGTACCTAAACGTCTATGAGAGCGGAACAGTTCTCGTAGACGGCATGAGCTCTTGATTTCTTCATATTTCCAATATTTTAGGCCATTGGTAATATGATAGAATCTAATTTCTTTTCGGATTAATTAGTACTGTGTCGTCTTGAAATGAAAAATAATGTGATGAATGATGATTAGATGTGACGCATAATTGACAGACGCGACCTTTGTCCTTTCGACGTAAACGGACCAATCTTACTCGAATCTTATTGGACGAGTACAGCGTTGTAAAGATCCGAAAATTTTGAGATAATTTATTTTCTCAAATAATAACAAAAATAGTATATTACTGAACGTCATAATTTATACAATTAGATTATAAAATTCGTTTGTCAAAAATCATGACAAAAATATGATAAGGACCAAAAAAATTTCGTAAAATTTAGTTTCACGATAATTAACTTGAATAGTAAATAATCGCCCATTATCGATATGAGCCCACGTACGTAAGTCATTGTACCCTATATATTGCTAGCAGGTTTATAATTTATTTTACGGGATTAAAACACTTGTTTGACGATATAATAAGGAAAAAATATCAAAATATGAATGAAATGCAACTTTAATACGCAAATACGGAGAACTACGGTCTTAATACGAAAATATCATATTTATACGAAAATGACCTAAACCTAATTTTGACATTTATTTTCCTTCGTGTCAATTTCAACTCCACCAAAATTAAATTAATTATTCAATAATTATCCACTAAATATAAATTACGATAGATTTTGATAAACGAATTTTATAACCCTATGGTATGGGTTACGGTATTTGGTAATATACAGTTTTGGTTATTATTTGAGAAAATAAATTATCTCAAATTTTTTGGATCTTTACAAAATCACTTGGGGAGTAATTGATTACTATCATGTGGCTTAATTATGAATGGTATGAGTAGACGTATTGAATTCGAAAGTAATATGATGTGTAGTGTCACGTATGATGGAACAATAACTTTTGACAAACCAAAAAGAAGGATAACAAGTAAAGCGTCACTGCCTGTAATACTTTAGTGAGTAAAACGCCACAGCCAATAGCGCTTTACATGTTATCCTTCTTTTTTGTTTGTTTTTTCACATTGTTACTCTTCACGCATAATAGTTATATTTCTTCAACTATCGGCGAACTCTGAAAGCAATGAAATGTTGTAATTCCGGTGGCACAACTTTTCTATCTTACAAAATGAACCGACAAATCCATTCCGAAAGAGTGTGTTGTGCACATCACACTGCACATCATAGTGTGATGTTAAACGGATGAGCAAGGCATAACTTTTTTTACACTATTTGGGGGTCAAACCTTTAAATGATATGATTCGACAAATTGAATAGAGGAACATTGTGATGTGCAATGTGGCGATAAAAGGATGAGCTGAAAACTGTGTGATGGAACAATAAGTGTCGATAAACAAAATAGGGACGAGAAACAGCTCGTGCTTGGATGGAAATACAACAAATAAAGTGCCACAAGTCGAAAATACAAAGGGTAATATCGCTCTTTTAATGCTGCAACTCAAGATCAGAAATCCAAGATAGAGATCTTTATTAAGGACTTCTTAGAGAATAGATCATATTTCTCTAAGGGGTATCTATAGATCGTTTTAATTTATGATGTAATTTCATTTCTAGAACGATTACCTCATGGTTGTTGAATATTTTACTTTATTGTTATTCATTTTGTAAAGGGTAATATATGTTTATATATGTTCTATTGTATCTAAATTGATGTCATTAATCATGAAATTAATAAAATCAATTAGTATTTTTGTGGCAACTAATTCATCACGAAAGGGAAAACATAAGCGACGAACTAATATGATTCAAAAGGATAATTTGTGAGAAAAATTCATCACAAAATAATGAGTCTTATTGATTAAATCGAAGTTTTCATGACAAAATAACCATTCAACTCTTTTGTCACAAAAAATAACAAATGGTGACGAATGATCATAAAAAAATAATTATTTTCTATGACAAAAGTTATCAACTTTTTAACGGATTATTGCAACAAAAAATTAATTTCGATGATGTTGTGTCTTCACAAAATATAATGTTTTAGTGACGAAAAGTAATCTTTTGTGACAAATATCTAGTCATGCAAATTGAAAAGAAATCTGGTTTGAATCCCCCTAAGAGGATATACACAGCTGTCGATGCATAAAGTCAAGCATCGCACTGTCCCAACTAAGCTGTCCAAAGCTATCAAAATCCTCCAAGTACTGAAGATAGAAAAGAGAGATCGGGTTGTTGCTCTTATCGTAGAACAACGAACCACCCAAAATAAACAAACTCGCAGCTCAGACGTGACAAACAACTCTCTACTTGTCGTCATCATCCGTCACCGGAGCCGACTTCAGCATTCTAGTAAAAAAGGTAATCTTAATGCACGTACCGTGGATATCAGACAACAGTACATGCACCCCTAACATTCTAGAGATGTATGCCTGCCAATCCTTGGGCGATGGTACCTTGTCACGACATATGGCACCTCCCTCAATAGAAAGTGTTAGGAATGTGCAATCCCTCCACTTATATAGAAATTGATGAACAAAACTAAGGAAGAAATTATTTATGTATTACATGCTTATGATGTAGTAGTTAGTTAAGTAGTTGCAGACTAGGGCCGCAGATGCAGCAAAGTGTAACTGGGTGCAGTAGAACAGCAAGACACAGAAGTGCAGTAGAGTGCGGACGACCTGAGTGGTGCAGATTACTAGAGGGATTAAATTTTACACGGAAAAGATCAATCACATACAACAGCAAAAAGTTTCAGAGTTCTCATGATCTAGGACTCTTCTTGTGTTCAAAGTCAGTTCCAACAGCAAAGTGAGGGAACCATACCGCAGTGCTAGTATGCAAGCTGAATTATAGAAGATTGAGTGCAGTGCTGAGTGCAAATGAGGCTACACTAGCAGGCTGAGAAGATGAGGTCTGGAAGCTGTTGAGTCGGAGATAAGTTATAATAGACTGTCTGCAGTACATGGTGCAAGAGAGGTTACAGAAAGAATGAATATGAAGACTGTGCAGCAGAGCTCATGCAGCCGAGGTGCAGCAGAGGCTAACAGTAGGGCTGCAGCAGAGGTCCAATAAAGATTGCAGCAGAGGCGTGCAGCAGACCTCGTGCTTGAGGTTGGGTGCAGTATGAATTGTGCTGGAATGGAAAGGAACAAGAAATGGGTCAGAAACGAGAAGTTGAGGCAAAGGTGATATGTACTGGATCAGAAAAGATGAAGCCAAGTCAATCTACTGCAGTAAAGGATAAAGCTGTCACTATCAGATAGTACAGTCACGGGTTCTAATTCCTTGAGCCTATAAAAGGGGACTCACAGCTCAGAAAATAAGGTTGACGAGTCTGAGAAAATTTTGAATATCATTTAAGAGCTTTCAAAGAAAGAAAAGCCTTGGAGACTCGCTGTGCACGTTTTGAATTGAAGATTCAGGATTTCTGAAGAAGGTTCACTAGTCTGCAAGTAAAGAACAACAACTGCAGCAGAGCACTGCAAGATCTGGCTTCTTTATCCTTTAGCAAAAAGAATCTTGCTATAAAGGGGTTTTCTTGTAAGCCACAAACAAGAAGATAGTGAATCTCCTCTCTTGGCTTGCCTACACTGGTCACCAAAAAAAGACTGTACTAAGTTCCTGTTACTTGTTGATAGCAGGTGTCTGAACCAGTATTAATCCTGTATCATTTATAAGTTTGCACTGTTCTTCATTTCTAAACTGTTAGGTAGATCTCGTAAGGTCCAAAGAAACAATCTTTTCAAAACTAAAGTCTCAACTGCACAACTTTCGCTAACTGCAGCAGAGTCAGATAGTAAAGTGTAACCAATAACTTTGCTGTAGTGTCTGGTAAAATTTTTGGAATAAGCTATTC
>JAOVYX010020961.1:0-16344 GCA_035668315.1 Drosera spatulata | reverse complement strand
ATAATCATGGAATATCTGAACCAATTGAATCCCCACCTGTAATATAAAGGAAAAACAAAATGCTATATCATATACTTCGCCCCAAAGGGTATCCTTTTTGCAAGAAAGAAATCGTTTTGAAGATGAAGTGTTAGTAAAAATTTACAAGATGAATGCTGAGTTTCAGAGCAAACCAATGGTCATAAGTGCAAGCGACCTATATCTGATTATGGTTTATAATAAAGAGTAGCGAACTGAACCTGACACCAATTCTGCACAAATGGATCTTTACTCACCAGTTCTGGAAACTTTAAGTAAACATGTATGGCGAAAGTTTCCATATACTGTCTGACACCAGGCAAGTTGTTCATCTACAATGAGAAACAAGAAGCATCAAAATAATATCTCACCATACAATTGCAAGTTGCAAGTGAACATAAAGATAATTGACTGAAAATTTATATCAAGAAAACAAATATTGCAATACAATACAAAAGTGCCCATTAAATATAGGAGAATACAAGACAAACAAGATTCATAAAATGAAAGAGTGAAGTGTAAATGCGATCATTAAAAGAATATGTTGAAAAGTCTCAATCTTCTTTATTAAGGAGCTTCAGATCTTACATTTATTAGGAGACTATCATTCTAGATACTATCCTAATGTAGATCTTTGCATTCATTGAGGAGATTTTTGTTAGAGATACTCTCTCCTGATTTCATGGGAGTATCTTAGATATTGTCTTGACCTTTGTTGTGTTTGAATAACTAGGTCATATAAGACCCTTCGGCCTTTTGTATTTCGGAGTAAGTGAAGTAATAGAAAAACTGTATTTCTATTTCCTGAACTTCTTCATTCCTAAACTTCTTCATGGTATCAGAGCTTGATCCGGACCATTCTTTCCTCTCAATTATCTACGTGTAGCCATGACGAAATTCCCACAAGCTGCCATGGCAAACCAGAATGAGAGTAGCACCACAAATAATGAGTTTAATACTTCAACCCCTTTGATAACCCATTCTATTAGTGTATCCGAGAGTGGTACACTCCCTATCACTGGCCATAAGTTCACTGGTCAAAACTTTAATCAATGGTCTCACTCTGTCATGATCTTCATTTGTGGAAGAGGTAAAGAAGATTTTCTTACTGGAGTTGCTGCACAACCTGAGGAAAGCAATCCAAGCTATCGAACTTGGAAGGCGGAGAACAACATGGTGATGTCTTGTCTTTTGAATTCAATGACAAATGAAACAGGGGAAAATTTTATGTATTACAAGATAGCAAAGGAGATTTGGGATGCTGTTCGTGACACATATTCTAATAAAGACAATACCTCGGCTATTTTTGAGATCAAGGGTGTCTTCATGATTTGAGGCAAGGCGAGTCCTCTGTTACTGATTACTTTAATCAGCTAACACGCTATTGACAGCAACTAGACATTTTAGAAGATGTAACGTGGAAGTGTTCAGACGATGGTAAGCAATACAAGCAGCTTCAGGAAAAAGAAAGAATTTAGAAATTTTGTTGAGGTTGAATCAAGAGCTAGAAGAAGTACGTGGAAGAATTTTGAGTATGAAACCTTTTCCCGGTGTTAGCGAAGTGTTTTCAGAAGTGAGGCGAGAAGAAACTCGAAGAAAGGTGATGCTCGCACAACAAACAATCAACCCAATAATGAAACTTCCGCCTTGGTTGCCCGAGGATCTCCTCAGTACTATAGCCGGAGCAACCAATCCAATAGCAATAGCAACCAATGAAGGAATAATCGCCCTTGGTGTGATCACTGTTAAAGAAGTGGACATACCAAAGATGTGTGCTGGAAATTACATGGTCGTCCTTCAGATTGGAAGCCATCATCTTCAAGATCCACACAGGAACGTGATACTCGAGGCAATATGGTCCAAACTGAAACATATGACTTTGCAAGCTCAAGTCCTTTCAGCAAGGACCAAATGGAGATGTTGCAGAAGCTCCTAAAGGAATCTGTCCAGAATGCGATGCATCCTGAAGGGGTTAGTACAGCAACAATAGCTCAACGAGGTAATTCCTTAAACGCCGTCAGTGCCAAAAAGGAAAAATCCACCTCTTGGATCGTTGATTTAGGAGCATCTGACCACATGACTGGAGACTTTACTGCTTTCAGCAAATACAACCCATGTCAAAGTGGTATGGCTGTTAGTATTGCAGATGGTTCTCTCTCAAAAGTGGCAGGTCTTGGCTCCGTCATTACTTCAGAGAATATAACTATGGACTCAGTTTTATTTGTTCCAAATCTGAGTTATAGTCTTCTGTCCGTTAGCAAGTTGGCTAAAGAGTTAGGATGCATTACTAAATTCTTTCCTCGCTCGTGTGAATTTCAGGTTTTGAACTCGGTGAGGACGATTAGTAGTGCTAAGATGGAAGCAGGACTCTACCTTCTGCGAGTTGATGCCCCTGAAAGGCAAAGTAAAAGTGTCTCTTGTGTAGCATCTGGTACGAATACAGAAGGTGATCTAAAACTTTGGCACTATAGGTTAGGTCACCCAAGTTTCAAGTACTTAAAGAAGTTGTTTCCATCTTTGTCACATAAAGAGTCAGTTCAGTGTGAAGTATACCAGTTGTCCAATCATATTCGAAGTTCATATCATGTTCTACCCTATAAAACTTCACATCCCTTTCACATGAGTCATAGTGATGTCTGGGGACCCTCTCGTGTTAATAATATCACAGGTTCCACATGGTTTGTCATTTTTATGGATGATCACATTCGACTCACTTGGTTGTTTCCAATGAAAGAAAAATCTGAAGTCGGACAAATTTTTTAATCTTTTAACCAAATGGTACATACCCAATTCAAAACAAAAATTCAAGTTTTGAAAACAGACAACGGGAAAGAGTTTTTTTACTCAAAACTTGGTTCGTATCTCAATGGTCAAGGTATTGTTCATATCAACTCATGTGTAGATACTCTTCACCAAAACGGAAGTAGCTGAAAGGAAAAACAGACACCTTCTAGAGGTTGTCAGTTCTCTTATGATATCTACTCATGTCCCAAAACATTTCTGGGGAGAAGTAGTTCTAACGGCAACATATCTTATAAATCGCATGCCCTCTCGTGTCCTAAATTTTAAGACTCCCCTTCAAATTCTTCTACATACCTATCCACATATTCGTTTTTTAACTCATATTCCACTCAAAGTCTTCGGTTACACAATATTTGTTCACATAAGTCAACACCGTAGCAAGCTTGATCCTATGTCCCATAAATGTGTTTTCCTTGGTTACTCTTCAAATCAAAGTGGATATAAGTGTTACTCTTCGTCAACCAGACGGTTCTTCACATCTATGGATGTCATCTTCTTTGAGCATCACCCCATCTATCCAAAAAATGCTATTCAAGGGGAGAACACCAATGAGTATCATTTTTAGGATACCAATATTCAATCGCTCCTATGACAGTTGATACATCACAACAAAAAAGTGCCAGCACCTCACCATGTATTCCCCTTGACCTTTGACTATGTCTAATCCTATCATTAAAATTGAAAATGTGCCAAATGCTACCTTAGATAAAACTAAGGATTTACTTGTCTACTCAAGGCAGTAGAAAATTTAAAAGGAGTCTGAGTATTGTAATTCATCAAGGCCACCTCAAGAAACCTACCCGAGTTTAACACCTATGGTTCATACAGGTAATGCTCCTATTGCTCTTCGAAAGGGAAAGAGACAATGCACTCAGCATCCTATTCAAAGTTCGTTGTCTTACAAGGACTTGTCTTCAAATTACAGACCTTTTGTTACAGCATTGATGGATATTCAGATTTCCAAGAATATTCAAGAGGCACTTACTATACCGGAGTGGAAGAAAGCTGTTCATGAGGAACTTAATGCACTTCAGGAGAATAAGAAATGGGAGTATGCAGAATTACCAGCAAAGAAAAAATTGGTGGGTTGTTCACAGTTAAACATAATGCTGATGGAAGTGCAAACCATTTTAAAGCTAGACTTGTTGCTAAGGGGTTCACACAATCCTATGGAATTGACTATGAGGAAACTTTTCTCTAGTTGCCAAATTAAAGTCTATCCGAGTTTTACTGTCTCTTGCAGTTAACTTGGATTGGCCTCTGCAGCAATTGGACATAAAAAATGCTTTCTTGAGTGGAGAATTGAAGGAAGAAGTATATATGAAGATCCCCTCTAGAATTGACACTCAGAAGAGCTTGAATAAGGTGTGTATACTTGGGAAAGCTCTCTATAGTATAAAGCAATCACCTCGCGCGTGGTTCGATAGATTAACTCGATTTCTGAAGAAGCTGAAGTTTACTCAATGTCAATCAGATCACACTATGTTCAACAAGAGGTCAGCTGCAGGCAAAAGAGCAATTATGATTGTATATGTTGATGACATAATCTTGACAGGGGACAACATGGAGGAGATTCAGAATTTGAAAGCTGCCTTGGAAAAGGAATTTGAGGTTAAAGACTTGGGTCAACACAAATACTTCCTTGGCATGGAGGTAGCTCGATCTCATAAAGGAATTGTAATTTCTCAGCGGAAGTATATTCTTGATCTTCTGAAAGAAACTGGTATGTTTGGTTGTAAAGCAGCTCATACACCAATGGATTATTCTAACAAAGTAGAGATGGAAGAAGAAGGGCCATTAATAGACAAAGGAAGATATCAAAGGTTAGTTGGTAAACTAATCTATCTTTCGCACACTAGATCAGCTATTGATTTTGCAGTGAGCATGGTTAGTAGATACATGAACAGACCAACAAAGAAGCACTTAAGTGCTGTTTTCAGAATCCTACAGTATCTCAAGGGTAGTCCAGGACGGGGTCTTTACTTCAAAAGAACATCCGGAAAGAATGTACAAATCTTCACAGATGTAGTCTAGGCTGGATGTCTCACTGATCGGAGGTCAACAACAGGATACTGTACCTTTGTATGAGGTAACATTGGTAACTTGGAGAAGTAAGAAGCAGTCAGTGGTGGCTAGGAGTAGCATTGAAGCTGAATTCAGGATGATGTGTCAAGGCATATGTGAAGCATTTGGTTGGGAAGAATTCTGAAGGAAATGGGATTTCCTAATGACAAATCGATACAACTGTTATGTGATAACAAGGCTGCCATTGAAATCGCCAAGAACCCAGTTTATCATGATAAATCTAAGCATGTGGAAATCAATCGACACTTTATCAAAGAGAAAGTTGAAGTAGGGATCCTGGAGCTATCCTATGTTCCTACTAGTTGTCAAATAACTGATATACTCACCAAAACCCTTTCCAAAAATTGCTCCGAGACTTTAACGTGCAAGTTGGGTATGATAAACATTCATAACCCAAGTTGAGGAGGAGTGCTGAAAAGTCTCAATCTTCTTCGTTAAGGAGCTTCAGATCTTGCATTTATTAGGAGACTATCATTCTATATACTATCCTAATGTAGATCTTTGCATTCATTGAGGAGATCTTTGTTAGAGATACTCTCCTGATTTCATGGGAGTATCTTAGATATTGTCTTGACCTTTGTTGTGTTTGAATAACTAGCTCATAGCTATAAAGACCCTTGAGCCTTTTGTATTTTGAAGTAAGTGAAGTAATAGAAGAACTGTATTTCTATTTCCTGAACTTCTTCATTCCTAAACTTCTTCAGAATACTATGAACATCCAGCAAAGATCTCAGACCACGAAACTCCAGAAAAGCTCATCCAGTACTTTGATAGATTTTTTCTGAGATGACAGTAACCTACCAAACAATCCTCTTCCACCATCACACCAACGAGATTAATGAAATAAAAAGTAAAACCTACCAACTATAAGCCTATCTCATCACATAAAAACTTATCCCATGTTATAGTTCAAGACACTAGTCAAAGATGGGGGGTGGGGAGGATTACATGCTCCACACATTAAGAAATCAGTGGAGGGCAATCGCATATTATGACTGGTGGACAAAACATATCCAATTTGAATCTATTAACATTCTGTGAGGTACAGAGTACATCATTCCCATCGTGCTCCTAGCAGCAAAAGTTCCTTTCCAATAAGAAATGCATGTGTTCATGAATTGATATAAGAACATTACAAAGGACTACTAAGCAAGACCCTCTGATTAGATGTGATGGTTTAACACCTGGCGAATGACAAGCCAGTAGCAATGCCATAAAACATTCTCAAAGCTCATGATTTGAACTAAATGTATGACACGGTTTAACCAGAAAACAAAAGAGGAAAGCCAGCATTAGCTTTGAGAAAGATAATTTACATAAAATAAAATAAAATATATCATAATAAAATAACTAGTAAAACATGAATGCAAGAAATCCATATGACTGACACTTTTTAACCCTCAAATACTACAGCTTACGGGGTTTCCCACACCAAATGAAATAAGATCAACTTACACACAGCAAAATGTGCAAGGTCTCTGTTACTTGCTGCACAATTTCTTGATCAACAAATCTTGATAAAACACACAGCATTTGCCACACACGAACTTTGCGTCGATGAATCTGTAAAGGATAGAGATTATGAAAGACTGCATATAAAATCAAAATGTAAGAACAATAACATAGAAGATATACTAGGCCACAAGATTACACCAGGTTCCAAAATTTGTTATCAAAGATTTCATGCCTGCGTAATGGATTTAACTCCTTTCAACAACGTTGTGAAAGTTTTATTATTTTCAATTAGTTGTAACAGAATCATGAGGAAAGGCTGTCATTAAAGTAGCTCCAAAGTCACATTTGACGTCAATAACGCTATGACTTACATTCTCAGGTATGAAAAATCAGCATCCATAAGAAAATCATGTTCAAATGAATAATCCTCTAGTTAGGAAAGTTCAAGACTCACCGCACTATACTTCTTGTACAATTCCTTTGAAAGATCCTTGTCAGTCATCTATATGAGCATGAGAGCGAGTGAGCCAACAAAAATAAGCATTTTCATTATATTAATAATCATAGTCGAGATCATCTCAAAAGGTCCACCTACATTGGCAAATAAAAAATGACATACAAGCACAAGCACAAGAATGAGTAAGCTCAACCAAGAGGGCATTGAAGTCATTTTGTTTATCCAATAAATTACATCATGATTGCTGAATTCTCTGTCGTTACTTCAATGAAAATCAAATTCAGGTAAGCTCAGGATTGTCATCCTCTTGATTCTCTAGGTGAGTAGGTAAATTTGCTATCCATGATAGAGTTTGTGGCTCAGTTATTCCCCACTTGGCACTGTGTATGTTCCTAGAGTCCAAATATCTTTTCCTGATCACCTACTCTGATATTTCACCAATTTACGCTTTCAATATCAAGCTTACACAAACACATTGTCTAACCCTTCAACCTATCTTATGACTATTTTACCTTCTAAAACTAATAACGAAGGAAAGCATTTTGGTATTCACCCCTTCATGCTTTCAATAACAAGCTTAGTACTTATACAAACACATTGTCTTACTCATCAACCTATCGTATGACTATTTCAACTTCTAAAACTAATATCGAAGGAAAGCATTTCGTATATGTCTCTATTCTAACTTGGATCAATGGATCCAGTGAGTTTCAATTATGCATGTTGAAGGAAGTACCAATGTCCTTACAATCCAAAACTATTCCTCCAATTGGAGGGTGTGTTGTACATGTTAGTGTTCATAACATTTATGTTGAGAATATGAAAACTTATTATAGGCTTGTGATATGACCATGTATATATTGTATTATCCCTATCAATCAATACTATGATTTACTTTTTCCTTCTAATATTGTATCAGAGCCGTAAAAACCCTAAACATCAAAACCTCGCTAAAACCCATCAATTCATCAATTCCCGACAAGCATCATCCAACCTCTGACCCATTATCCATCCCACCTTTGGCTCTTCACTCATCGTGAATAGTGACCCGTAAACAGCACCCGCCATGAACAATGCGACTTCGATGATCAGTGCAGTTGGTTTTATTGTGTTTCGGTTACCTGTATCCTCTTTTGTTTCGTTCTTTTCTCTATATGAGTGATGTTATTGATGCGCATTGGATACTCTGCGATCGTGATACGTTGTTGTGATCGATTTTCGTGTTGCTTGTGATCGATCGTTGTGTTATTATCCTCCTTGATTCATAATCTATTGGTGTGGTGCTTGTGGATTGCTTTGTGATTCATCGGTTTGCAGCTGTGATCTGTTGACTAGTTATCGTGATTTGTCAACGTGGTGCTCGTGGTTCTTTGGCGTGTTGTGGTTTGTTCTTCGTTATGACACTTTCAAGTACTAGTCCTTCGTGCTTATTGTCTATTAAATCTACATCATGGGTTATTGATTCTGGCACTACAAACCCCATATGATTGGTAATGATGATCTGCTCTCCTTTTTTCGCCATGTTTCCTCCTTAAGTGGAGGTTTCGTCAAATTTGCTGATGGCTTTAAGGGCCAAATTACTGGCAAGAGATCTGTTACTCTTACTCCAACCTTGTCATTGTCTTCTGCTTTATCTCCATTGAAGTTGCCGTATAATTTATTGTCTGTTGGCTTCATTACCCGAGATTTTAATTGTTTGATCACGTTCTACCAGTCTTATTGTACTTTTCAACATCTGAAAACTGCACAGTTAATTGGTGGAGGACGTAAGATCGATGGTCTGTATTACCTGGATCAGGAAATAATTACAATAATGTTGTCACTCGCACCACCCCCTCCGATGTCTATCGAGAACACTGTCGACTTGGTCATCCTTCTTCAATTTCTGACAGCTCCATGAAGTGTGAGACCTGTAAATTTGGGAAACATCATCGCAGCTCTTTTCCCTCTCTGATACAGCATAGAGCTTCTCGTCCCTTTGAGTTAGTTCATTCTAATGTGTGGGGCCCTGCTCGGGTTAAAGATTTATCATGATTTAGATACTTCGTTACCTTTGTTGATGATTACAACCGCATGGCTTGGTTATTCTTGATCAGTGATCGTACTGCTATATTCAACTCCTTTCGCATTTTTTATTTTGAGGTTCTTACTCAATATCAAACACGTGTTCAATGCCTGCATACCGACAATGCCAAAGAGTATTTTTCTACCTCTTTAGGTTTTGTATTGTTTCTTTAGGAGAACGGATCCGTATACCTCTTCACGTGTTCAAGTGTACTTTGTGGTGACATCGCATTCTCTACTCTTCATCCTGATAAGGCTGTATTCTCCTTGCCACTTCGAATATTTGGTTATGTTTGTTTTGTGCATAGTTCGGTTCTGGAGGAGACAAGTTGGATCCTAGAGATGAAAAATGCATCTTTGTGGGTTATTCTTGGACACAGAAAGGGTACAAGTGTTATAGTCCTCATTGTCGTCATTTCATTGTATCAGTAGATGCTATTTTCTTTGAGGATCAATCCTATTATCCGACACCGATTCAGCCACCGATACCCGATTCGGTTGCTAACTTACCGATCATCCCATTACCAGTGCGATTAATATCTGATGCTTCTACAACTGTTCCGGAAAGTAATGATCCTGTTATGATTTCTATCACTTTAACACAAACTCTTTTCCATCTTTAAATACTACGTAGATCTAGGTCAGTGAAAAAACAAAATTATTTAAAGGGTTAGTACCACTGAGTGAAGCAGCTCCACAAGAAACAATTTTCCAGATTCAACTGCAGCATGGAAAGTGTAAAGTTCTCCTCGCGATCTTGCCATTTCCGTCACATCTCCTAGTTTATAAAACAGCACAGCAATGGAGACTCGCGCATAGAGCTCAGTATTTATAAACGCCTGTTATGAGAAATGGAAAATAGGTATCAGTTATGAGACTGAACAGATATTTCACAGAACATAATAAGCAAATATATATATAAAACCACAAAAGTAAAAAATAAAAAACATACAAAAAAAACACACCAACACAAACGAAAAGAAATATATATATAAAAAAATTGACATTCTAACTTACCCAGCAACAGAACCATACTATTCGAGCGTCACATTACACATCTTGAAGCATGCACAAACATCCTATGATGCTTATGCTTTCAGAAATCAATAAGATGGGGAAATATCGTTCAGAAAGGAAGCATAGTCATCAGAAAATCAGGGCCAGTGTATGTCATAAAAAAAAGTTCACGCTCCAAATATGCATCCAACAATTTATTTATTTTCTCTTTAGCTAACATCAAAATCTTGTTCTCCCATAATCTGATTGAAACTTCCTTCTCCTGCGAAAACCTATTGAGACTTAAAAGAAGCATTTCATCTGCAAGAAAACATTGGAGATGCCACTAAAGCTAATGAATAATCTGAATTGAACACTAATCAGAGGAACTTATCAAATTAAACAACGCATCATTCGGCATAAGCCTTGGAAACTAAAAAGCCAGACTAATCTCCATGCTGCGTATTATTTACTCCACAATGTAGAGAGAGATTTAACCCTCAATGTATCTGCCTAAAAAGGAACAGAAGTAGGTAACAGCAAGGGCGAATAGGAGTGGAAAGGGAAAATCTTAGTGGCTCCACAAGGATGGCTGGTACTTAAACAAGGATCTGTTAATGCACAAGTATTTCCAAGTAAAAGCATCATTTACTCTCTCTTCTGTAATAAATAATGGAGGGGTTACCCAAAGCCAGTTGTTACTATTCTAAATGCTCAAAGTAGCGAGCAGTGAACAGATTTGCGACCAGGTTAACAGCAACCGAGAAAGTGAAGGGGACGAGTTTCACACATCTCACACTTATGAGATTGAAACCACACCTTATAAACTCATTTAACACCAATACTTCTCTCTCATATGATATTGCTAGAACTTGGTGTCAATTGTCACTACTAGCACATGCACCAAGCATGTCATGTAATCCAGTCAGTAAGCCAACTTGACCAGCTTGAATGAACAACAACAACAACAAATCAAGTCTTTATCCCATCAAGTGGCGTTGGTTACATGAATAGGACGGCACCTTTTCAATCTATCATGTACATCATCTTCGGTAAGATTATGATAGGCCATATCATACTTCAAGGTTTTTCTCATGGTCTTTTTAGGTCTCCCTCGTCCTCTCTTGACATGTGCTAACGCCCAAACTTCACATCTCCTAACAGAAGCTGTGACTGACCTGCGTTTCACATGACCATACCATCTTAGTCGTGACTCCCTCATCTTATCTTTTACTGGAGCCACACCCACTTTCTGTCTGATAACTTCATTTCGTATCCTATCTATTCTTGTATGTCCACACATTCACCTTAACATTTTCATCTCGTTTACTCATCTTCTGTACATGTTGTCACTTAATTGCCCAATATTCTGACCCATAAAGCATCGTTGGACCAGCTTAAATGAACCAACATATTAAAACATGAATTCCGGAAAAAATGTGCTCGGAGTAGGACCACTAGCCGGCGTATTTATATCTTTCTATTACATTAAATAGGTGCAGGATGCACCGCTGAGTTCACTTACCTGATTTTTTCACAGTATCAAACCATTTTCCAACATTCAAAGATCTAATAGTTTCTTCTATCTACTGAAAGAAAAAAAAGGTTCTGCAATCAAGGGCTATAAGATAGAGCTGTTGTACTACTTGACTGGTAAGAAAGCGCTTAAGAAGTACTTGGTGCAATTCCATAGTGAATGAGCAGTACCTCAGTTATCTCAGGATCTGGATTCTTAGCTAGTAATGAAACTTCAGCTCTAGTATCATCATTTTCAGTCAATTCAGCTTCAAAGTCTTCATCAAAAGCAACTGCCAACAAAGAACTCCAGATGATAAATGAAAAAAAATAAATAAAAATAAAACCTTGAATTCATGAATTCATCGTAAAAGAGTTGCAATATTATATCCTTACCAGAACCATAGAGTGTCAGAACCTTTAGCTCTTTCAGGTAGAGCTTTATTGACCAAGGATACAATAGCCAAAGACCAGCCAAATGTAGAGCAGCGAGACGAATAGTGCGAGGACTTTTTGTACCTTCCTCAATAAGCTTTTCGGAGAACTAAAGAAAAATACAATAGGTTCAAGTCCAACAATCATTACAAGTTTGGCAAACACATGCGGAAGCTTAGGAGTACAGGTGAAAGGCACACACCCATTTAAGAGGGCCCATGGCGTTATCATCTACATGCATATTCTCATTCCTGAAAACGTTGCAATGCATGACTGATGAAAGAAGTGCAGCGATGGGCGCAACTCGACGCTTATTAAAGCTGCAGTAAACTATCCAAGAAGAACGTACCAATTGCCACATCATCTGCAAAAGGTAAGATTCTGAAATTCGAAGCTGAGCTATGAAAAATGGTAATATGTTATATAAATATATAACAGGGGCACCGCAAATTTTTTTAGAGGAAGATCGCTTGCTAGATATCTTCATATCTTCTGGTCACAGTATGACTAAAACAACCTTTTTAATTTTTCTTTGATAACGCTTCTTTTCCCCCTCAAGGACAAATCCGACTCACCTCATTACTACTGGAAAAAGAAACCAACAGCAACCCAGACAACTAGGGGTGACCCGTGACCCTTACAAAGATCACCACATCCCACCCCTTAACACTATTGACTTTTACAATAGTAGATAGGCCAAAGTATCCAGAAGTGGAAAATTAAAGATGATGACGACAATCATATTCTGGGTATAAACAGTTAAAATCTCACGCATCACAGACGAATAGTACTTTATCCACTAGAACCTTAAAAAATGATAAAAATATTATCGATACCTCAGGAGGCAGAAATCAAAGTGGTTGTTGAGTACCCAAGAAAAAATGAAATCACCTAAAAAAAAAAAGAAAAAGGGAATTGCTATTTCCAAGACGAAAAATGATATTGCCAAGGCTCTTTGTGAGACAAGGACATTTTTGTCATCAAAAATTTTTCGGGTTATTTGCCTTAACAATATCAATTTTTGTCTTAGAACTAGCAATCTCCAAAATCTTAAGACAAAAAAAAAAAAAAAAAAAAAAAAAAAAAAGAAAAGAAAAGAAAAGAAAGAGCTGATATTGATATGAAAACAACACTAATAATAAAAGACAAAATTTTAAGTACATCACTACAGCGAGTGTAGATGTGCCAGAGAGAAAGATCTATGGAGCATGGACACACCTGTACATCAACTCCATGACATGAAGAAACAGATGGGCTGCCAGATGTCAATAAATCCAGCACAGTTCTGACGGATCTCAACATGGGCAAAATAGAATCTTCCCCAGCGTTTTCAAGACTGCATATTAATCATGCGAACAACAAAGAAGTTAGTTCAGGAAAAAAAAAAAAAAAAACTATCATTTTCCGGATGCAGAGCTCCAGTTCGAGACATAGTTAACTCATAAGCAACTAGCCCTAGCAGCAAATAAGCATGCAAGGATGAACCTGTAAAAGCGAGAAAATCAATTTAACATCACATTTTTCCTTACCTCCCAACGAGGTCATCAAAAATACATCTGATAGCAGCATCTGAAAAGAAAGAACCATTGCATCCCAGATTGACTCCATTCTCAATTGCATGATGAGGAATCAACAAAATGTATTCTAAACACAGCCACTAAACCAGTAAGAAAGAAGTTAGAATTTATACCCCTTCAATGATAACTCAACTTGCAACCTAGGTATTAGAATAGTCATAACTGGAACTTTAGCTGCATTTGACCTTCGTAGTTCTATGGGGGAAAAAAAAGTTCCATTGCATCCAAGATTGACTCGATTCTCCATCACATAACGAGGTATCAACAAAATATTTCTAGAGACAGCAACTAAACCACCAAGGAAGAAGTTAAAATTTATACCTCTTTATCAATGAATTAGTTTGCAACCTAAGTCATGTGCATTCATACTAATGAAACTTAAACAACATTTAAACTTAATGAGTATTAAGGAAGCACACAAAACTACAAAAATGATATAGTAAGAAAAAATGCCTTGAGTCAGAACAATAGAATCATAGCAAATTAAGAAAGCATAAAAAAGCAATAGCTAGTATCTTATCATAGACCATATGTATCCTAAGATATGATACGAATCATATGATTAGTCCTGTCAGTGGTACGCATCAAACATGACACTGTATCTACAATATGATACACATTGTATGACTCATGATACTACTGCATACAGTTATTGCCAACTATGTTCTCTTTTTTGAAAGCCATGTCGCATACTGTGCAAGTGATGCATCCTATTAATCCTACACTTAAAAGATGTATGTGGTTATTGTCAACCATATTAATCATAAACCTTGTCTGTTTTAGACATGATGCATAATTTAATACAATACGAAGATCGATTATATAACGTGCACCAAAAGATAAAAATCCTCCTATTTTAGTTTTTCCTTCTCAATATAGATGTCAAGGGTTATGTGTTATACTCATGAGTGTGGGTCTTTTATAGCATATACCATGAATGTGTGTATTTCATGAGAAAACTCAATAATGTCCTTGACTTAGATTTATGAGGCAATATGCTTTTCTATTCATGTTCAAGTTATTCTTGGTTTAACATTTGAAGCATCATGTATAATAGTAGACTTGACACCTGAAAGACCGATGTGATATGACAAATGATGACAAGTTTCCGACACTATGTGACCAGTGAACAGGAAAAATTTATTACAGTGAAGATTTAGTAATAAGAAAGCAAGGTAAAGAATGTGAAGAACAAAATAAGATACACTGTTTAACACCATGAGATACCTTCCAGCTCAATAGAACTGCTATTCTACTTCGTGCAAATACGCCAATGCGAAGAAGATCATTAATATGCGTGAGAAAACTAAGGACCAGCGAGTCAAGTAAAGGCTTGTCTTTTTCCATGGGTAACAATGCAACATTAATTTGCTGAATAAGGTTCATAGTTGATGCTGAGAAAATGGGCACCAACGCCTTGAGTACATAACTCAAGGCTTCATAGGTCGCTAAATGCATCTCTGCAATAGCCTGCACCAATGTCGAAAACTTGTGAGTGACCAAACCATATGGCGCATGGAAATGTTATGAAAAAGATCATCAAGTAAAACCTTCGGCAATGAACCAACCTCTGAAGCGGTAAGAGGGTTGAAGACAACTTTGTTAAAGAAGTCCCACAAAAAAGTGAAAGCAGAAGTTATGCTGTCTTTTCTTGAAAGCAAACACCAAGATGAGATAGACGAGACAGCCCTGATTGATACAACCTGTTCATAAAGTGAAAACATAAATCAAGGAGAGAATCTAGCTGAACAATAAACATGATGTAGATGGTCAAGCAGTCATAAAACTTTGATAATAACAGTAGAGTTTTGGACGACCAGATATAGGAAAGAACAAAAGCATATGCAATTTAAGACAAGGAAATAACTAGAGGGATATGATATAAGTAAAGACCTCTAAATGTTGGCGCCGACCCTTCATGATATGAACAACAATGAGAGGCTTATGATCCATCAAACCAACAAGAAGCAATCATGAATCTCTCAACTCTTCATCGGTTCAAGAGTTCACAAACCAACTTCTAACATGGACTATATTATGACCTCAGTTAGTCTTTTTTTGTTTTTTTTTTGTTTTTTTTTTTTAAACCTTGGTTAATCCAAATTCTTCATTCATGCACAAAAAGAGAAGGAAAAAAACTTTGCCAAATCTCTTTTAGCAGAATACTTGGCTTCTGGCTACCCATGACTGCATGGCATACAAGTCACAACTACTGTACCCTAAGAAGTGTAAACATAGCAAAGAGACTCCTCAAGGTACTTCTTGAACATAATTTACAGTGAACTTCTTATGGAAGATGATCGAAAGAATGACTCCTTCCAGAAGAAAGGACAACGAACACCTGAAATTATGGAACCGAATCATACTAAAAATTTTTCTAGCTTACTTGTCAGACTAGCCAACTTATATTTTGAAACAAGGCATGCTCATCTAATTTTGAGCACGTTAAACCATGCTTGTTACATTTACTTGAACCCTCAATGTAAAAAAGCTTTTAAATCTTCATTCTTTTTAAGTAAAGGGCCACAAGAAAGAACTCCATGATTCTATCATTTCTACACCCGTGACTTGAAGGAATTCATAACCTGTCGCAGAGTAATGTAGTCAAATACAAGAAAAGCGATACACAAACAAATAGTGTACAAATGAGAGAATAGGACAAAAAACTAGCACTCAGCTCATTATGGATGAGGCATGGTACTTAAAAAAAAAAAAAAAAGGAACAGTAATACCCCTCGCAGAACAGAAGTTGTCAAATTAGAAGATAGCCGGCGTTGACTTGGGCCTCCTAACTTTCTAGTTATAGAACCGGACAACCTTGTCTCTTCTCCCACCACAGCAGCCCAAAATATAGAACAGGTGAAGGAAGCAAACGAAACTAATTCAGGCTGCATAACACAGAAAATGCTTCAAAGTTCAATACGTAAAAGGGATCTTTGG